>PVLC010005357.1:49569-77368 GCA_004027655.1 Graphiurus murinus | reverse complement strand
TTGGGGTCTATGGGGGTACTCAAGGTTGGCCCTTAGTATTTATGTCACAAAGGTTGCTCAATAAAGTTGAACATTTGTTCCCCTTGCAAGGTGTGTGTGTGTGTTTGTGTGTGTGGTGCGGCGCCGGGATTTTTCTCTTATTTTCAGCTCCCAGTTGATCGGCAGAAGAAGAAACTGAGGCAGCAGCTGGCCTGCTGCAGATTATAACAAGAGAAATTCTTTTTAAAAAGCCACACCAAAGAAGTATGGAAGGACTGAAATATTGACACCAATTACTTCAAGAGGTAGAATGGAAGGAAGAGGGAGATTCTTAACTCTTTCTTTAGATACTTCTGGCATTATTTGACTTGTTACCAAAACAATGTTATTAATTTAATAAATTCAATGGGATGAAAACAATAACAGTAAAAGCCCCCTCCACATTTCAAAATAAAATCACTACTGGAAGCTGGGTTCTGGACTGCCTGGTTAGATGGGGACCTAAACACTTTATGGAGTTAAAACTATGGTTAGATATTGTCCCTCAAAAGGGAGGGAGGGAAAATATGGAGGAGAAAAAATGCAAGTGATGGAGAAAGAGGACTAATGGCTGCCACTACTCACTTTTGTCAGTATAGTGAGAAAGCAGCCAAGAGTATGACAAGGGATGTGACTGTATATCCATAGAGCTTTATTTACAAAGTCAGGCAGCTGGGAGGATTTGGCCCACAAGCCACCACAGTTTACTGTCCCCTGTTTTAAAGGAAGGGAAGGACTGAGATAAAATTGGCAGCAATCTAGGACTCCACCAATCCAGCCTGCTGGAAGCCGAGATGATCTCTGTGTTCAGATGCTCCCTGTGAGGCGCTCTTGGCTCCATGTGATGGCTTCAGTAACACCAACTGTGGGTTTCCATCAGCCATAGAGGACCAAGCACAGAGAGCTGATGAGATCAGGTCAGGCCACGCCAACATCAGTCTAGCTGCCTTGATGTTTATTCTTCTGTCATTTTCCTGTGGGTCTTGGAAGGGTCCAGAGCACCCCTCTGCAATGTTTTTGTGTCTGTGGCTTTGAAAAATTATTCTTTGAACTTGTTCTTGATGTGCTCTTTTCTTCTGGCCTCTGTTCCCTTTGCTCTTCCTCACGCTATTGTGGCTTTAAGTTGTCAGACTGTAAATGGCTCTTATCATCCATACCCTTGATGTTATTTCCATCATGGTTGCTTTCACCTGGCATTCACATTAGATCATCTTTCTTTTCTGCTTCTCAGGACTTGTAGGCACATACAAGATGGTTCAGTGGCCATGTTCTTAACAAACTTCACAGAAAGCAAATGGCTATTTATTTCCCTCTATATAACCTAAAATTTTGGAATGAAATGTCTGGGCTACTATTAATGGACTAGAGGGGCAAAGGAAAGACTTTCCTACTGTCCTGGTTTCTATGATAATTCCTGGTCTTTTGGTTTCAAAGCAACCTTGAAAGATGGGAAAGATCAAAGAATTTATCAGTCTTCTGGCTGTGGACAGCTGTGAAAGAACTGTTTTCTTGTAATTCTCTAGTGTCCCTATAGTTGCTTCTACTCTCTTGTAGGGTGGACTTAAATGAGATGTTCTGATGCTGTGAAGTTGAGGCCCCAGGTCTTGGCTCATTGTATCCTAGAGAATACCATGCTATGAATATAGCTCTGTTAGAGTTCTTGGAGAATGTTGCCCACTCTGAGAAGGCCTAACAGAGGCAGAAGAAACTTTGTTGTCTGTAATCGTGTGTCATGAGGCCTTAAAAATATTCACCTTACAGGGTATGATGGCATATGCCTGTAATCCCAGTACTTGGGAGGCTGAGGCAGGAGGACTGTAGGTCTGAGGCTAGCCTTAGCAACCTAGCGGGACTCTCAGCAACTAGGAGAGGCCTTGTTTCAAAATAAAAAATAAAATAATGCTTCGAGGTTCAATCCTCAGTACCACAATAAATAAATAATAAATAAATAAAACTCTTCGCCTTCCAGGATAATCCCCACTGCTGATATCATTCATGTGGGTATGAATGTCGTTGGATGCATCCAAGTCATAGAGTCCTACTTGTTGCCAACATAAACTGAGGTATAATAATGAAATATTAACCAACATTTTCATGCTTATGTTCTATGTATGGGCAAAGTGATAAGAGTTGAGTGGTATTGTGTCCTAGATAAATATTGGGAAGGCATAAGAAAATTTATGAAATGTCTCTTTGGGACTGATCCCAGAACATGTCCAGAGAGAGGAGTGGCATGGTCTCAAATTGTTCTCTCATTAGCATGTTTACAAATGAGTTCTAGAGCACAAAGTTCCACAAGTCCTCAGCTTGCAGAGTAGCTATGATTGTTCCAAGAATAGTTTCTGAAACTCTGCCCAAAAGCATTCTTGATGAAGGAGTAAAGCTCTTTTGGGTTTCCAGTGTTGACCACCAAACTCATTGACTTAAAATTTGAGCACTATGTCACAAGTGTTAAATTTAGTCAACGTCATCAAGTGAAGAAGACATGCGATCACAACAGGTCATAAAAGTGCTATATTTCCTCTATGTTCCATGAGCTTTCAAGAACAGGAGTTGAGGACTGAAAGGAGATTACAACTGAGTCTGGTGAACTTAAAGTAAAGGAATGCAGAGGTCCTTTGGGTGGGATCTAGTGTTTATGGATTTGGCATCAGGTGGCAGATGAAGCTTTTTGCACAGTGGAAGCCTAATACAACCGTCTGATGTGACTGTGGCTATTTATGAAGAGTACCTGGGGGCAGGGGAAGGTACCTAATTCTTATAAAAATTGCAGAAGAAGCCCTTGAGGTTCAACCAGTGAGATCTTTTTGCTCACATTTGTCTGATTAAGATATGCTTCCAAGGCCAGGCATAGAGCACTGGTGGGGCCCATTCCTGAAGTAAAGGTTTGCCTGAGGAAGGATCTCCAGATTGAATGAATAAGGCAAGGAGGATCATTATCACAGAACAGTGAAATGGAAAGGGGACCAGTCTCTTCTGGCTATCTGGTTGTTAGACCTGGCTCTGCTGCTTAGGAGCTGTGTGACTTCAAATAGTTAACCTGAGCCTCACCTACCTTCCTTTCCTGGAAACTATCTCATAGTCTAGAAATCAATAAGTAAAATGAAGTTGGGGTTCAAAAGAAAGACTAAAAGCTAATAAGCATGTCTTTCAAAAGTGTCCAGATGGTCTTTGGTTTTCTGTGGCCTCTAATCATAATGATGAAAACTGACTCTATCCTTCCTTTTTCTCTCTCTCTCTGTTTCTCCTTTCTCTTTCTTTGATTTCTGAGATGAGGTTGAATAATATATATGTAAATAAATATATATATTTTCTCTCTAAGCTGAGTCCTGCAAAAATTAAACTTGGAGAACTATTGAACACATGCTCCCTTTCTAGTATTCCCAAATGATGGCTTTGTATGAGTTAGTTTTTCATGGTCAAAACTTACCAGTAATCCTTCATGTAGCAGCCTATGCCAGAATTTTCCATCTAAGCAGATGCAGTAATTTCTTGGCTTTCTCTTGTAGACCAGACAGTCTGTATTCTGTCAAAAGGTCTAACCAAGGCATTTAATACAAAAGAAGCTTTTAGATTGGAAATAGCACATACATGAGCCATGGGATGTTAACTTCTTCCTCCTATGCTTATGACATACCCTCAGAATCTTCCTCAACTCCAATAATGTGACTTAAAACTCATATGCCACCCATATTCTTTGTCTTAGCATTGAATGATATCTGATAATTTTATTTAACTCTCTGTTCCCAAAACATAGTGGTTACTGGCCACAGGGAATATAATCTTCCACAACTCTTTGTAAGATTTCCTATATATCCACCAATGTGTGGTCATCTTTGTTTTGCTGTTGTCCATGTACCAGAATGGTAACTAGCCACTCTCCAATGTGATGGTTAGTCTCTCCTCTTGGGAAGACACCACTTCCCTGAACAAATAAATATCTGTCTGTCAAAGGCCAATTACTATTGAGTTGTAGCTGCTGGTGGGAGGAAATACATTGCCAAATAGTTTCCATGATTTCAATGACCTTTAATGAAATGTTTTGTTATAGAAAGATGATGATTTTGGTAGAATACAATGGCTATTTTGTTATATAGACAGCAGATATTTAACATTCAGGCATAACAATGAAAAATACCTGAAGTGTTGTTTTTCTCTGTTTGTAAAAGTTTCCACAGACATCATTCTAACATTATTTTAAAGATCACAATTTTTTCCAAGGAAGAAAGTCAACTTAAGGTCAGTTTTGATCTTCACCTTGAATCAAACAACAAGAAAATCCTAGTCTCAAAAATTCTAGTCTAACAAATACAGCTTTGAAAATGTCAGTTGCTGAGCAACACTCCCAAACCCAGGCTATTGTAAGTTTTTCTCTTTACCAATAGACATAAACTTGTCTGAAGCATTCTGCCACAAAGTGAACTTTGTAGATGTTTTAAACTTTGAAGATGCTAATTTTTGATGAGCCAGCAGGAAAAGAATGGCTGGCACATGCTGGAGAAACATTTTAAAAACAAAATCTTCTCTTAACCCAAAAAGTTTCTTCCTAAAGGTAATAGAGAAAGAAAACACTTCTATTATTGAATAAATATTAAGCCAGAATGTGATGTACATCACAGACAATCCACAAAGGTATTGCAAAGACAGAAAGAAATCTTACACCCAAGCAGATGCAGCTCATTACAAACATGTTTTCAAGATAAACAATAACTGGTCCTCCACTAAGGGAGACAAGGACTTGAGGGCTCGACCACACCATTTGTCATGCATACATCCTTCTAAATAAACTAATCTTTTTATATGTATTTATTTACTTATTATTTTTATTTATTTATTTTAAGGTACGGGCATTCTACTTCTGAGCTATACCCCCAGCCCTATTTTTAATTTTTTTTGTGTGGTACTGGGGATTAAACCCAAGGCATTCAACCTCCAAGCTATACCCCTAGCCCTGTTTTTTATTCTTTTATTTGGAAACAGGGTCTAACTAAGTTGCAGAGGGCCTCACTAAGTAGCTGAGGCTGGTTGTGAAACTGAGATCCTCTTGTTTCAGCCTTCCAAGTACTGGAATTATAAGTGTGTGCCACCACAGCTAGCAAAACTCGTTTTTTTATAGAGATAGTTTTCAACTTGGAGCCAAGAGTCCACTGAAGTTAGCCTCTTAACCTCCAGTAGAAACTAGGTGTCATCTCTCTTGATGCTTTCATTTCAAAGAGATATATCCCCAGGTTCATGAGAAGAATATTCCTAGGTCATGAAGTAGATGCAAGGCCAGCTGAAAAATTTAGTCTTCTAAAGAAATTATAGAGCCGGGCGTGGTGGTGCATGCTTGTAATCCCAGCATTTGGGAGGCTGAGACCGGAGGATCTGGGTTCTGGCCAGCCTCAGCTACCTAGTGAGGCACTCTGCAACTTAGTGAGACCCTGTTTCAAAAATAAAGAATAAAAAATAGGGCTGAGAGTATAGTTCGGAGGTAGAATGCTCTTGCATTCAATCCCCAGTACCGCAAAACAAACAAAAACAAAAAACAAAAAACCCCCCAAAAAACCCCTAAAAGTAAAAAAAAAATACATAAAGGATTTATAGACATTTCAAAGAGACAAGATTGTACTTAAAACCCCAAGCTTTCTAAGATAAGTTCTCTGAACAAAAGGAAGGGAAGAAGATCTTTTTCCTTATTTTCAACAGGTAGAGTTAAGCCTGTTAAATTTGTATTGTCCTTCCACAGCTAAAATAGAGTAAGAGGACCCTAAGAAAGTTGACAGAGCTGTAGGAGCTGGGCTGATTAAAAATAAAAAACAGAATCCATTCCAAATCTTGTGGAGAAAGGTATGCCCAGTTGTGTGATCACTCCTGCACAGTTGCAAACACACTCCCATAAAGAACTCAGTAGGGTAGGGAAGGAAACTCAAACCCAAGGACTGACATGTGACTGCGTGGGGCTTTCACCAAAGTCACTCCACTATAGTTGCCATTCTTCCTTCCTTACCTGTGTGTGTCAGCTGATCTTATTGTTGAATTGATTTCATTCTTTTGATGTTTAAGACATATCATTATACCAACTTCTTTCATCCTTTCTATATCTATTCTTTATCCTTTTCTCCTAGTTTTTCTTCAATCCTTAGGCAAAAGGGTATTATTTCCTTTCCTAATTCCAAGACTTCCTATTTATACTTGATTGTTCATCCTGTTTTCAACTTTCGTACAGTTTAAAAAATTCTGAGCTCACCAGGGAACCTTCACAGCAGTCTCTACTTACATAGTCTTCTCTCTTACTTAGTCACATTCCAAGAAATTTCCATAGATACTTCTTTGAATATATATATATATATCTTTGATATATATATATATATATATATATATATATATATATATATATATCTTATCCTTTCAACCAACAGCTAACAATGCTGTGTAACAAAATTGTTTAAAAAATCTACCAACTTTGTGAGTCACTTTCCTTAATGAGTGATAGAGTAAGAAATAAATCTTGTATTTGACTGAGCCAATATCTCCCTTCTCCCTCAGATATTGCAAAATGCAAGGCTATGTCATTACTTTCTCCAAGGCTTTGACATTTCATTAACCAACTCTTTATTTCTTGTTAGAGAAGCAGTTTCCGTAGGTTACTTTCTATATTTTCTTCTTCTTTTTTTTTTTTTTTTTTTTTTTTGCGGTACTGGAGATTGAACTCAGGGGTATTCTACCTCTGAACTATACCCCCAACCCTACTTTTTATTCTTTATTTTGAAACAGGGTCTCACTAAGTTGCGGAATGCCTCCATATTTTCAATGAGGAACTCATTTTGGATGGAAATTCCAGGATTTCTCAGGTAAGACTTGGCCAAACAACATGTCTTGATTGTTGAGCTCCCACATCACTGTGTAACTTGGGCCTAAAAGGTTTATACTCTATTTTGAGACTTAATAAGTCCTATATTTTCTCCATTTGGCAGTTGTTCAGTGAGGCAGTTTTTCAATCATTCAGTCTTCTCTCCCCTCATTTTCTAAAACAAATACTCTGCAGCATTTTTCCACTATCAATTTATATATTTTTCTTATATGAAAATATTTGCTTAACAATGACATTTATGACATCATATTTTATAATAAATGATTTCTTTTGAGTCTGGCCTCTGTCTCTTCTTCTGTATTCCAGATGTGTCATACCCCCCTCAAAAAATCTTGATGAAGTTTATGGAGTAGACACACCACTTTCTGTCTCATGTAATATGTGTTTTTATATACCATTGCTGTAGTCTGGTGTATGGATCTGGTGGTTACAGCTTTTATACTCTAGTAGTTTCAGTGACAGTTGGCTTGATCCTTAATTGAGAGTCTGGGTGCATTACATGTAGCAGCAGCATATGGTTTTTCATATGGTTCTTTTTGAAGGAAATCTTCAAGATATTCTTTAAAGATATAGGATATATATATATATATATTTAATTATTTAATTATATATTTAAATATTTAATTCTCCTATTTGGACAAAGCCTAAATTATTTTAAAATGAGTGTATGTTAGCTTTTTTTTAGTTAATTCACTTATTAAATAAATATTTGTTAAGTACCCATAGAATTTCTAGGTACTCAAGATTTGGAAATTAACAAGACAAAAAAGCAACCACAATCATTGTAGAAAGAGAGGGGTGTGGTGGAAGGGTGTGTGAAAATAAATGTCAACATAGAATGTATACATTCTATGACATAATTTTTTTGTGGCACTGGGAATTGAACACAGGGGCACTCTACCTCTGAAATACACTCCACCCCTATTCTATTTTTATTTTGAAACATGGTCTCACTGGGTTAATGAGTGTTTCACTTCTTGCTGAGGCTGTCCTCCAACCTGAAATCCTCCTGTTTTAGTCTCCCAAGTACTGGAATTACAGGGAGGTGCCACCCTTCCCGTCTCTGTTATATAATTTAAGATATAAGTACTCTGAAGAAAATAAGATGGGGTAGGGTAACAGGATAAAAAGAATTGGTAGTGGTATGGAAAATACTGCTTTAGGTTAGGTGATCTGGGAAGACATCTTTGAAAAGGTGGCAGTTGAGCTAAGACACAAAATGAAAAAAAAAAAAAAAGAAGGCAGCTGGATAGGATGTCTCAGTAGATAATTATCACTGGCAGATTCTTATTCAGGATGACCCTTGTAGGCTTGAGAAACTGAAAGCCAGATGATTGGAGCTAGTAAATGATGGGGTGAGTGTAAGGGGTGGAATCTGAGATGTAGTTTCAGGATGATCTTGACTATAAGAAACTAAGAGCCATGAACTTAAATTGGCTTAGATGAGAAGAAAGTATTTAATTTCACTAGGAACTTGAAAGTAGGGTGGGCTCCATGGTTGGTTGATTCAGTCATTGAAAGAGATGATCAAAGATGCAGGTTTTCCCATCTCTTTGTTGAGCCATCTTTTGTCAGATTCCTTCATGGCTCAGATTGGTTGCAATTGGTTTAGGTATAATAGTCGAGCATGATACATGCAGGGGTAGAAAAGGATCTGTGTCTTCTTTTAAGAATGAGTAAGTCTTTCCAGAATCAACCCATCTAACTCCCTCTTACATATCATTGATTGTATTTGGAGCTTCTTTACCTTCCTAAAAAAAATTGGCAGGAATGGAGTTACCATGTTTGGTTTGGCTCCGTGGTTCACAAAGTGTGGTCCTTGGATTAAGCTGCAACAACATGACCTGAGGCCTTGTTAGATATGCAAGACCTAAGGAGTCAGAATCTCTTGGAATTGAGTCCAGTCATCAATAATTTCACAAGCCTTCTGGGTAATTAAAAAAAAAAAACTTTAGTGCATATTGAAGGTAGAAATAAAGTATAAACTTCTGGAATCTCTTGACAATTATGACAAAGTCCTAAATTGAGAATGTCAGAGAGACATGACCATCATAACTTCTCATAGTGGACATAGCGTGGAAAATATCAGACCAATTTTACTACATTTGTAGAGAGAAGAAGAGAGGAAAGTAAGTTTTTACTTAGGTTTGGAGCATTGAAGCAATGCTTAGTCTTATAGTAAGTTTGTGGTGTAATTTGAAACCACCTGAAATTTGAATAGGATTGACTTCCACTTCAAGCCCTGGAGCAGCCCAAGGTCTTCTTTGTAATGTTGTAACTTCTTTACAAGGTTTGTCTTTATTATTTGTGTGTTTTAAAAGCTTAAAAATAGACTTTTAAAAGAATATGTTTAGGTTTACAGACAAATAGTTCTTCTATACTATTCTCCTAATTTTCCTATTATTAATATTTTACATTTGTATGGTACATTTTTTACACCTAATGAAACATTTAAAAATTACTAATGGAACAATTTTGATATTTAATTTTTTTGTGGGGCTGGGGATTAAATTCAGGGGCATTGTACCTTCAAGCTGTACCATCAGCCCTATTTTATTTTTTTTAAATTTGAAAACAGGGTTTCGCTAAGTTGATGCAAGCCTCATTGAGTTGCTGAGACTGACTTTGAACCTATGATCCTCCTGTCTCAGCCTTTCAAATACTTGGATTACAAGCGTGAGCCACCATGCCCCACTTGGTATGTTATTATTGACAGTCCATAGTATATTCATATTTCCTTTTTTTTCCTACATAATATCCCTTGTTTGGGTATCATATCCAGGATACCACATTATAGTTTTGTCTCCTTAGGCTTCTTTGGATGTGATAGTTTCTCAGATTTTCTTGTTTGGATGGCAGTTTTTGTTTGTTGGTGCTGTTAATCAGGGCCTCACATATGCCAACACATGTTCACCACTGAGCTACACCCCCAGCAACAGTAACATTCAGGTAGATTGTAAAATACCCCACTGGTGGAACCTGTCTAGCATTTTTCTAGTGATGAGCCTGGGTTATGGGTTCTTGTGAGAAAGACTGCAGAACTAAAATGTCATTTCCATAAAGGGTACGTACTGTACTGTCACCATGATTTATGACTTGATGCTGTTGATGTTGACCTTGATCACTTGGCTAAAGTAGTGTTTGCCAGATTTCTCCTTTCAGGCAGAGCATCTACATAATTTATTTGGAATTCTTCTGCATGAGAGATTTGTCTCATTTATTATTTGTGCAATCATTTACTTATATAAGTATAAACTCAAGGATTTTATATTTTGTTGCGCAAATGATTCTAGCTTTGGTCACTGGGAGTCCTCTCATTTGAATCCTGTGTTCCAGACTTATCTTGCATATTTCCTGTTCTGGTCCTAGAATCAACCATTTGACACTCAAAATTGAGAACCAGTAGTTTAGGCTAATAATTTGAAGAAAGAATAGGTATGTTGGGGAGAAAACCTTAAAGGTCACCACAGGGATCAGACCATTGGAAATGTAGCAAAGTGAAGAGCTGTTATTTTAAATGTAATTAAATGCCATTGGTTTTAGTCGGGAGAGAGGTATTCTTTGATTTATCTATCTTTGGTTTATTTAATGACTATAGAATGGAGTGTAAGGGAAAACAAGAGGAAAAAAAGAGACTCAATTTAGGAGGCCATTATACTTAACCTAGAGAAAACTGACAGATGCTTTGGATTAAGGTGGTAGCAATGGAAATGGTGATAGCTGATTTCTATTTCAGAGGTAGAACCCAAAATTTCAGCTGATGGATTGATGATGGCATGTGGGGATGTAGTAGGGAGGTAAAGAGAACAAAGGAGACATAGCCAGAATAAAAATGAATGACAAAAGAGACAAGGAATAGAGAGTCATGGTTAACTGAGGTAGCGAAACTTGCAGAAGGCCAAGTTGTGTGTTTAAAAATCAAGAATTCTGTACCAAACATATTAAGCAGACAGGTTTTCAAGTTGACATGCAGGTTTGAATTTGGGAGAGGTTGGGGCTAGAGATGTGAATTTGTGAATGCTTAGGAGCTTGGTATTATAGATGCCAAGGAAAATGAGCAGGTTTCAGGAAGGAGGCAGTAATAACTTTGTAGGATGCCTTGACAAACTGTGGAAGATGAAGTCAAAGAACTGTCCATTGACCTTGGCCAGAGGGAAATAGTTGGCAATTTTGACAAGAACTGTTTCAGTGGAGTAGTGGGGATGAAGGCTGATTTGGGGTAGTTCCAGAGACATTAGATAGTGAGGGGGTAGAGAGAGTGACTATTGTAAGGGATATGAAAAATAGGATAGTGAGTTTAACCTCATATGGACTAAGGAAAAAAATTTAAAAAGATGTGATATATTTGACCATACTTGTATACCATTGGGAATGATCCAGTTGAGAAGAGAAAAATTACAATGTAGAAAAGGGAGGAGATTATTGTTATTTAGCAAAGGACTTTAGTATGGAATGTTTACATTTTGACAGGGAAGGGAGGAAAATAAGAAACAAACTTTAGATTCTTAAATTTAGGACTTGGGCTTATTCCATTTCTGACTGTAAAATCCATGTGTATGTCTTGGTAGACATCTTTTCTGTGTCTGAAGCTGAAGGACCAGTCGTTGAAGAAATGCAAAAAAGTATAGGTGAAATTTAGTTCAGTTGAAAACTATCCTGGCTAATTAATTTATCAAGGGAGTTTGCAGGAAGTAAATATAAGATAGAAGCAGCAGCAGTATACACAAGAAAAGAGATACATCTAAGAAATCAAGTGACAGTTGCAATTGGTTTCTGTAGGAGAAATAACTTGGATCAAATTGAAAGACAGGGAAGGGAGAGGAAGGTTAATTGGAAGTGGTTATTTATAGGTTTTTTTCTTAAATTCTATAGTCTATGAAAGTACAGAGTCTGTTATGCTTATGTAGGTAAGAATTGTATATGAAAAAAAACTAAGCATATTCTGGTGACTTTTCAGAAATGCATTGACAGTATCACCTTTGAAAAATTTCATTGTGACCTTCTAGGACAGGTCTGTGCCAGCTGCAACTGACAACTTAGCCTGAGGGAAGAGCAAGAGCAGGACCATTACCAGGATGAGGTGGCACATGTGCCACATCACATCACTAAAGTCATTACTCTTCCCATCCAATACTCCATTCCCACCTCATATGCATGACATTTGTCTTTCTTTCAGGACAAGGATGAAGGTAGTTATTTGGAGAGGGTATCAAGTGGAATGAATAAGAATTTGGAATTCAGGGTAGGATAGCCTATGTATGAATCTCAGCTTTGTCTCTCATTATTTAGTTTCTTTAAAAAAAAGTGTCAGTTTTATCATGTCAAACTGGAATTATAACACCACTACTATCCCATGGAAATAATAGGTTAAGTTTGATAATACCCATAATCACTGTCTTGGTCCATTTTCAGTTACTCTATCAAAATATCACAGACTGTAATTTATAAGGAATAAAGGTGTATTTGGCTCACAGTTAGGGAGGCTGGAAAGTCCAAGAGCATGGTGCCTGCATCTGCTTGACTTCTGATGGGGCCTTTGTGGTGCATCACAACACGGTGCAGGGCATCAAATGGTGAGACAGAGCAAGTGTGAAGCTCAGATCTCTCTTCCTCTTTTTATAAAACCATTGATGCCATCGTGGAGGTCACATCCTCACAACCTTATCTAGGCCTAATTTCCTCCCCAGAACTCTACCTCCAAATACCATTAACATAAGAATTTGTGAATTAAATTTCCAACACATGAAATTTGGAGAACATATTCAAACCACTTACTGCCTCATACATGAAAAAGTAAATAAGATTGCTTTCTACAACATTCCTAGAGGAATAATATATAAGGTATACTGACCACCAATAATAGTTAAGGCACATTTTAAAATGTATTATTCTTATAATCCTTTGTGTTAGTTTCTATTTTATGGATGAGGAAACTGAAGTTCATCAGTATTAATGCTGACCCCAGTCCACTTAGCCATTGAGTTAAAACTCAGGTCCATCTGATTAAAAACTTTATATATACATATGTATATATATATATGTGTATATATAAATATATATGTATATATGTGTGTATATATGTATATATCATATATATTTATGTTGAGATAAAAAATAAATGATCATGTTTGTAAAGCCAGTATAATCATGATTTGTATTTGTTTGGGGATATTATTTATTCTGCCATGTGTCTGCTACTATGCCAATTATTTGTTTTAGAAGTGGTTTTGAGTGTTGGTTGTAGATTGAAATAATCTGGGCAGATTAACATACTATTATTGTTTGGGTCCAGTCCAGATATTATGAATTAGTTGTTCTTTGGCACCTAGGTATTGAGACTTTTAAATATTTCCCCTTTATACTAATGTGTAACCTAGAAGTATTGTACTAAAGGAAACTAAATTCCCCACAGCCTCTGAGCATTAGTGTTATTTTTTGGCTCATATAATCCTACAATACCCCCTCTTCCCACACAAATGTCTTTATATAAAATGTGTAACTAGATAACTAAATAAATATATAAATCATACTTTTTGAAATTCATGAAATGCCAACGAAAGAAGGTTGTAAATTTGTAGTTCCCTAAGTTACCTTATGCACTTCAAATCAGAGTGCATAGGGTAGAAGTCAGGCATTTGTTTTGATACTGGGGGTTGAACAAAGGTGCATTCTACCTTCTAGCTATACCTCCTCTCTATTCCTATTTTATTTTGAAACAGGGTCTAAACTGCTGAGGGCCTTGCTAAATTGCTAAGGCTTTCTCAAATATGCAATCCTTCTGTCTCAGCCTCCCAAGTACTGGGATTACAGGCATGCACTACCACACCTGGCTAGGCTTTAGTATTTTTTTGTAAGATCCCAGGCAATTACAAGGTGCATCAAAGTTCAGGAACTATTTCCCTGAGAATTTAAGCCTGATGGTCATGATGTAGAGCAGAATTTCTTAATCTTTTCCTTCAGTATATTTAGAGTGGAGCTTAAAGTCCTGCATTTCTGACGAGCTCTCAGGTGATGCTGATGCTGCTGGTCCTCAGCTCACACTTTGAGTAGCAATGACAGAGTCTAAGAAAACTTGGAAGGAGGGACAAAGTGGGGTGAGGAACTAGAAATAAGGAGATAATGACCATAACAGATATGGAATAGAGCAAGATCAGGCTGGTCTGTAGGAATAAAAGTAGAAGGATGCTTGTTGAATTAGTTTGGTGGGAAAGCTTCACCTTCTTCTAATAAAACAATAAACAGTTATAATATTAAAATTTCTGTGGGTCAGGAATTCAGAAGCAGTTGAGATGGAAGGTTATGGTCCAGAATGATGGCAAAAGGTGGGGTTATCTGGACAGAGCTGCAGGATCTGCTTCCAAGAGGGTATGCTCACATGGATATGGACTGGAGGGCTTAGCTCTTTGAAACATGGGACTCTCCTTAAGTGTCCTTATGACATAGACCCTTGGCTTTCCCCACAGTGAATGATTCAAGAGAGAGAGAGTGACAGAGATGGAAGATGCAGTGTCTTTTTTTTTTTTTTTTGAGAATGCTCCAACTTTTTATTCCTCAAACAACTAAAGAAAGCATACCATTAAATACATAAGCCAGCAGCAACAGAGTACTCAAATGTAGACAATATCAAATACTGTGTTTGGAGTGAAGCCATTGTGATGGGATCATTTTTCAGATTTCTTTTTCTTTTTCATTATTGGTATAAAGAAAAGCTATTGATTTTATAAGTTGCCTTTGTATCCAGCTACATTGCTGGATTTGTGCATAGGATCTTTCATAGCCTACTGCTTAAGCCACACACCATCATTTCCACTTTATTCTATTTGTTATAAGTGAGCCACTAAGTCTAGCTTACACTCAAGGGAAGGAGAATGAGGTTCCGCCTTTTGGAGGACTGTCAGAGAATTTGTAGTCATTTTTAAATTATAGGTGTTTATCCCTTTTTTGCACAGGAGCATGCCTTAGGGAAAGCTGATTATATTCTCAACTTCTGGGTTTTCATTGATTAAAATCAGTGGTTTTCAAAGTACATTAGCATCAGCTGAGTCTGCAAATACTGAGGCCCCACTCCAGATCTACTAAATATGAAACTTGGAGTAGGGCTTGGTGACCTGTGTTTTAGCAAACTCTTGTGATGAAATTTCACATTGTGGCATTTGCACAATTTTGATCCTTAATTTGAATGGTTATCTTGTGAGCTGATCAGGGCCCTGATTTCCTGGTGCCTTCCAGTCTCTTTCCTGTTTACCTTCTCCAACCTCATTAGGCTCTATCAATCTTGGTAACTCAACTGTCTTTGTTAGCTTGGAACCTTATTCTGGCCAATGAGATGTGAGTAAATATGGACTGGGGGCTTCTGGAAAAGAACTGATTGCTATAAAACAGCACCATTGTGGGTGCTTGGGTTTGACATCAAAGTGGTTTCAAGCCATCTTGCTATTAACCTGGGGTTGAAAGCAACAGTTTGGGACAAAGTGATAGATGGAGATGTATGGCTGGGACTTGGCTGCATCTTTATGGAAGCATGTCTGCACTGCGGATTTGTGATTGGGTATGCTGTTAAATTACCTTGCTGTTTATGCTATTTTGAGACAATTTCCTGTTATTTGCAGCTGATATCATCTTGACTGACAACCCAAGTGAATCCTTGTAACCAAAAGTATTAGCTCAGTGGTGTCCAATTCGGCCTGCAGATTTGGGGTGCATGGGAAATTCTGAAATACACCAATCTTGTGTTTACTCCTAGAGAGTCTGGTTTAAGTAGGCCAGCATGGAGTTGTGCCACTATTGGAATTTTTCAATAGGTAATTCTAAAATGCAGGCAGGCTGGGCATGGTGGTACATGTTTGTAATCCCAGTACTTGGGAGGCTGAGAGAGGAAAATCACAGGTTCGAAGGCAGCCTCAGCAGGTAGTGAGACTCTTATCAACCTAGCAAGACCCTGTTTCAAAATAAAGATAAAATAGGGCTGGTGGTGTAGCTTGGAAGTAGAATGCCCTTGGATTCAATCCCCAGTACCTCACAAAACATAATAAATAAAAAGAATAAAGTGCAGGCAGTGTTGAGAACTGTTGGTGAATACAACTACTGTCACAATCTTGACTATAAGATTATAATGCACCAATAGAAGTATATAAACAATTTCTTCTTAGTATGTGGCTTGGTTAGCATTTTTACTGCTGTAATTCAAAATAACTGACCACACAACTTAGAGGAAGAAATATTTATTTGCTTACAGTTTTTGGAGTTTTCAGGGTTCAGCCCATGTCAGGCCAGCTCTGCAGAGCACAGGGCATGATGACAAGAAGCAGAGAGAGGGAGATCAAGGCTCTGATCTCACATCATGGAGGCCAGGAGCAAGAGAGCAAGGGGAGGATGGGTCATATATAAGCCCTAAAGCCAAACCCCAGGGACCTAGCTCCAACCACACCCCACCTGCCTAGGTTACCATCCAGTAAGTCTATCACAATAGATTTACCTTCTGATAGGATTACAGCCATTATGACTTGGTTATATCAACTCTGAACATTAATATATGAGCCCTTCAGGGGACTTTCTATAGCTAACCATAACAATGTGGCAGTATACGCTAGTGGTCAAGAGTTTTTGTCCTGGACATGGCTACATGGCTAGGGGCAATTTGAGAGTCAAAGCCTTGAATCATCATCACCACCACCACCACTATCATCATCATCATCACCACCTGTTGTTGAAATGGGGGTGTCTTCTCTTTTAGTGCTCTTGTCCAGTGGATTTTGATGAATGAAGTCCAAGGACTAGTAAGGGGTATAGAAATATGAAAGTTTATTTTAAGTCAAGGAAGATAGAAGACAAAGCAACACACACACACACACACACACTGGTGGGCTGATGGGAGGGGGGTCCTGAAAAGAGAGTGACCAACAAACTCTTGGAAAGTGGGTTTTCAAACTTTCCTGAGGTTTTATAACTGTTCTCCTATGTCCAAATTAGGTTTTGGGGAGCCAATGGCATTTGCACAATTTTGATCCTTAATTTGAATGATTATCTTGTGGGCTTATCAGGGCCCTGATTTCCTGGTGCCTTCCAGTCTCTTTCCTGTTTACCTTCTCCAACCTCATAGATGGCATGCAGATGGCCTTTTTCCTTCCTGTTCCCAAGTCCTCTACCGTGTCTCACTGGGAACTGATTAAAAAAAAACATTTCATGGTCCTTACTCAGACAGACTCTGGATTTGGACCAATCAATCTGTGATTTAACATAGCCTTACAGGTGATTCCAATGAATAATCCCATTTGAGATGGCCTAGCCTCAAGTGTTTTACTAGTCTTCATTCCCTCTAATTTTTTCTCTCCATTAGGACCCATGCTTTCTTTGATTTTAACATTTGCCCGGGGATTCAAAATAACTGTTGTATTCTGACTTTATCCATTTTTCCATTTGCAGATTTGGAATGCCATATTGAAGTTGGTTTTGGATTTGGGAGAGCCTGATTATGTGCTGTTTATTTTACTTCTGAGTACATATATATGGCTTACAGACTTAAATATATTTCAGAAGAATGTGAAATAAAAATAGTCAAAATGTTATTGTATTAAATAGTTTTTTGTATTTCATTGTTCTAATGTTCAGTGTGTTGCTTTAAAATATCCAAAAGATGAGTTGCAGGGAAAGAGAGGTTAAATATTTAATATTATGGCATGAAAATCATAATATAAAAAAAATAAGTCAATTACTTGAAAAAAAATTAAAAATAATAGTAAATCAGTAGTGAAATATGTGCTAAGGTAGATACTTTGGAAATAGTCTTGATATAGGGAAGATCATATTACTGAATTGATTTTTTCCAGTTAAGGGACATTGTTTCATTTGTTTTAACAAATGAAAGTAATGGCCACCAACTAACGTGACATACAATGACATTTACCTCTTATTGCCATAGACTAAGAGACTTCTCTAAAGTGAAAAATTCGTGTTTGGTTTTTATAGGTGCTTATGCCACTCAGTGTTACTTATTCTACACTGGCTGTTGTATAGCCCCACCTGGATCTCTGAGTAGTCAGTATTGGTTTTGGAACCCAGCTGCCAACCTTAAATAAATCACACATCTTATTAATTGGTAAATTATCATTCACCATGCTACTTCTAATTGTGTTTCCTTTTATATCTCTTCCCAGCTATATTCACCAGAATTTTTATAGCCATAATCTAAAAGAATGACCATGTAATTTAGAGGGAAGAAGATTTGTTAGCTCATGGTTTTCCTTGGACATATTAGGATTCAGTCCATATGAATCTGGGGACCACAGATCTCAGGGCATGGCAATTGGAAGTGGGGAGAGAGAGAGAAAGTGAGCACATGGGCTGTGTTCCTCATATCATGGAAGCCAGAAGTAAGGGGGGGGCAGCCATATATAATCTCCAAGGCCACATCCTAGGGACTCATCTTCTCCAACTACACTCTACAAGCCCAGGCCACCACCTTGGTAAATCCATTACAATCCACTGCTGCGATTACAATCCTTATGACTCAATTATATCAACTCCAAACACTAATTTATGAGTTTTCCAAGGGGACATTTTATATCTAACTATAAAACCAGGTCCCCCTTTGTTAGATAACCATTCTAGTGTTATATATCATATTTATACATTATATTTACTAATATATAATATATATTTACTAATATATTACATTTATACATAAATAGTATATTTACTATATTATATTTATACAGCTTATTTATGTTTATGAATAGTACATATTTTATATATACTTAAAAATTTATATTTATTTCAAAACATGACACAAAAATTTAAACATATGAAGGTAGAGGAAAATTGTAAAAACTTTCTTGTACTCATTACTATAATAATAACAACCAACTCACGGTGCAGGATATTTTATCTGTAACTTATCCCAATTCCCCACTCATCCTCACCCAGATCTTATGTATTTGATGTTGTTATAGCATTTTGTTTATTTCATGTCAACAATATTTTTTGGTGATGCACTCTTGTGATTGTGGGTATGTCTATCCCATTACTTCTAATCACTGCATGCTACTACCGTTATTTTTCATATGGTATATCCAATTGCCCTTGGAGTAGGGGTGGGGTACCTGGATTACCTTCATCTCTATTCTGCTACAAATGAAACAGCAATAAACGTCTTTCTTCTTGCCCCTTGATGGAATTGTATACGAATGACTTTGTGATGTATACTCAGGTATAGAAATTTGAGATCAGATTATATAACTACTTTATTTAGTTCAGTATCACCAGCCTGCTGTAAATATCATAAAGGGAAATCTAATCTACATACTTGGCACAAACACTCCATGTTGTCCAGAAAATTTCTTCCCAGTTTATTGGACCTAGCACAATCTGGCATTATTGTTTCAATTTGCATTTTCTGCTTACTAATGACTATGACCACTTTTTATATGCTTATTAGCTTTTTGGGTTTCCTCTTCTGTAAATTGTTGATATATACTTCTCATTTTAGTAAATTGCTGATCTCCTTTGCCATTGAAGTTTCTATCTTAGTGATTTATAGAAAGATTATTATTTCATATGTTAGACTTATTAGATATGCTATTATGATTATTATTTCATATGGTAGATATGTCTGGACATCACTAATGTCTTCTTCAAATATGTCATCTGTTTAACTCTTTCCACAGTGTTTTTTGTATGGAAATTTTTAATTTTGGTATAGTTGATTTCAAAGTGCACTCTCTCTCTCTCTCTCTCTCTCTCTCTCTCTCTCTTTGACTTATGGATTGTGTTACTGTTGTTTTAAGAAATTCTCCCTCACCAGCATCTGAGAATATCTTCCCATATTTTCTTTTATTGAATTTATGGCTTATCTCTTATGTTTAAGTCTTTATTCCACTTGAAATCCACCCTACCTACGCTTTTGGAATTAAGTAGGAATCCATTAAGAAAAAAAGCAGTGAGCCAGCGTTCCCAGGTCTATCTAAATAACCATCCTTTCAACATTGAACATTGATTTCTGGTACTATTTTTATTATATATGAAGTTCCCATATGTAAATGAGTTCATCTCTGACCTCTCTATCCTCTTCCATTAGTGTGTGTGTGTGTATGTGTGTGTGTGTGTGTGTGTGTGTGTGTGTGTGTGTGTGTGTTTGTTTTGTTTTTTAGGTTTTTTTTTTTTTAATTTTATTTTGATAGTACTAAGGCAGGAGCCTAGCTATGTCCTTGAAGACTCTTGGCTAAAAGCCTAGGGACAAGATAGGACAATATAACTTTCTTCTCAGGCCCCCTCTGAGGTGAACAAAGCAGGGCCTCTCCTGGCAGGTAAGAACATAAGATAAGGCAGCTAAGTCTAGCAAGATGGTGCCACCCAGTCCCAGCCATGTGGGGCCCAGGATGGTGCCACCTAATCCCCAAAAGGTAACCATTTTCTATACCAATGAAAACAAAGTACCTAGGTTTTAGAAAAGAAATGAAGCCCTTTGTGGAGAAAAAAAAATTAAATCTAATAAAGGATATTGAAAATGACTAATATGAATAAATGCAGAATACCTCAGGTAAGAGGAATCATTATGAAGTACTATGTCATCCTCAGATTAATAGATTTAATGTAACCCTAATTCAAACAACTCATAGCTGGGCAAGGTAGCACACACCTACCTATTTCTGCTCAGGAAGCAGAAATGAAACCTGACCAGAGTCCCTGCATTGGTACCCCTGCCTGTTATTGGTCTAATCAAAACCTATATCTCTGGGGCTATATCATCTGTATGATGATGCCATTCAGGGCTCAGACCTGGAGCTTTGCTCACTGAGTCACACCAGTGAATAAAGAAACCTGCCATCCTACTCTGGCCTCTGATTCTTGTTCTCTGAGGACCAAGCCTCCTGCAATAGTATACTACAAGTTTTATTAGTGTTTGCAGTATATCTTCATGTGTGTGGTGTATCATACCCTTTACTTAGTTCTTTTTAAGGGTTTTTGTTGCCCATGTACCTTTACTTTCTTATACATTCTACAGTAAATATGTCCCCCCCCCTTTGGTACTTTTTGTTGAATCCAGGGGCATTCTACCTCCAAGCTACACCTCCAGCCCTTTTTATTTTTTATTTTGAAACAGGGTCTTGCTAAATTGCTGATGTTGGCCTTGAACCTATGATCCTATTGTCTCAACCTCACAAGTACTGGTAGTGTAGGTGTGTGCTATCTTGCCCAGCTACGAGTTGTTTGAATTAGGGTTACATTAAACTTATTAATCTGTCTCAGCCTCCCAAGTACTGGGATTCCAGGTGTGTGCCACCATGCCTGGCTGTATGTTTTTTATTGTGAATATATATATTCAGAAGTCTGATTGCTGGATCATATGGCAATTCTATTTTTTGATATTTTGAAGCATCTCCATACTATTTTCCATGCACCATTTACACTCCCACCAACAGCATGCAAAGGTTTCAGTTTCCCCACAGTCTGTCCAACACTTGTTCTCTCTTTATGTTAATAGCCATCACTCCACAATGAGTGATATCTCATTGTGGTTTTGATTAAACTTTCTCTGATAGTGATGCATATTTTTATATATCTGATGGTCATTTGCATGCCTTTTTTTTGTGGTACTAGAGATTGAATTCAGGATTATTCTACCTTCAACCTACATTCCAGTCCTTTACATTTTTAAAAATTTTTTTGTTTTGAAATCTTTTTTTTTTTTTTGTCTCATTATGTTGCTGAGAGTCTCACTGTGCTGCTGAAGCTGCCTTTGAACCTGCAATCCTCCTGTCTCAGCCTCCCAAGTACCGGGATTCCAGGTGTGTGCCACCATGCCTGGCTGCATGTTTTTTATTGTGAGAAGTATTTAAGCCATTTGCCTATTTATTTATGATAGTGTTAGAGATTGAACCCTGGGCCTTGTGCATGATAAACATGTATTCTACCACAGAGTTATATTCTCAGCCCCTTTGCCAATTTTTAACTGAGTTGTTTTTTTTTCTATTTAGTTTTGTGCGTGCCTTATATATTCAATATTAATCCCTTATCAGATGGGTGGCTTAAAAATAGTTTTATTTATTTTTCAATTGCATTGCTGGAGATTGAACCCTGGGCCTTACATATGCTAAGCATATTTTTCTTATGTTTAGATCTCTAATCCAATTTCATTCTTTGGATGTAAATGCCCACTTTGGGGATGAATTTGCATAGAATATGGTACTAAGTATCTGTGGTTAAAAGCTTGAGTTGTGGCTAGACTTTTGGCTATTGGTAGGTAGGAGCTAGGGGCCAATTCTTCCCCCATTTCTTCCTCTGAGCAGATGTTCTCGATGTATTCTTGAGGCTCACAGGATGGAATAACCAGTTCCCAGGGGCAGTCATGCTACACATCCTTGTCCTGGTTACTGTTTGTTCCATGATATCATATTACCAAATAAAGTACTCTCACATATTAAAAAATAGAACAAAGTCAAGAAACTCAATTCAAGAAGGGAACGAATATATGATAGCAATAAATCCAAACATTTAACCAGTAATTGAAATTATACATATTTACCATTGAAGAGCTAGATGGTTAGACTAGGTTAAAAACCAATCCTTTACTTGTTTAAGAAGGATACGATATGCCAGATGGAGATTAACAACAACAACAACAACAACAACAACAACATCTATGGTGGGTAAATATCAGAAAAAAGGCAGATTTAAGGATGTAGATGATCCCTATGATTTTAAACTTAGGAGAACCCATTTAACATTTAACCTATTTTAACATTTAGCACCTCTAAATGTTAAAAATAAAAGTGGTTGGGTGTGGTGGTTCATGCTGTGTTCCCTGTATGTGGGAGATTGAGACAGAAGAATAGTAGATTTGAGGCCATCCTCAACAACTTAGTGAGATCCTGTTTCAAAATTAAAATATCAAAAGGGCTAGGGGTACACTTAGAGTAGAATGCCCTTGGTTCAATCCCTAGTACCAAATAAATAAGTGAATAAAATAAAAGTGGATGAAACCAGGGCCACCAAGTCAGTTGAGTTGAGATTGTATCAAAATGAACATGCCTCTGTTTTGCTTTAATTTCAGGAATTCCTGAAGCCACAAGTAGAGAGGGTCATTATCCAGAGTCAAAGGTTGAGGAGTGCTTACATAGAGCAAGTGCTAAAAAATAATAAAGATAGATGATTGCAGTCATTTATAGAAAAAAAAAAAACTATTTTCGTGTAATTTTAAAGAGCAGAAATCAGATTCTAGAAGGTCAAAGAGTATAAAGTCACAGAGTAAATGGGAATTCCTTGCATATCTTCCATGCCACTGGCACACAGGCACTTCAGGAATGGTGATGTGCTTCTTGGGCCTGGTTGTGCAAAATGATTTCTAGCATTCTCACCTTGTTCAGATTAGGGATTAGCTCTGAGGTTGCAGCTCTAGAATTCCCAAGCATCACTGAGGAATATTTCTAATCAGTTCTCTACTTTCCAAACTTGAAAGACAATGTATTTTGGTTTTGCTTTAAATTATTCTTTCTCAGTATCACTAGAGAATGTGATGGAGGGCAAACTATGAGGAAGAATCTATGCAACAAAACAATAAACTTGTGCTAGATAATTCAGGGGAAGCAGCTGAATTATTATAGGAAATTGGTTACACAGGCAACAGAGATGCTGAAGGAACAACTAGGGAATGGCACAGAGACTCAGGACATCTCTGGCTGCAGGAAAACGGGAGGAGAGTGGTGATGTATAGACCCTTGGCCAGGGCTGCTTTACAGGAGCTGGGACTGCAGAAAGAAGAGCTGTCCAGTGGTAGTTGGTACCATGAGTAGGCAAAATCATTGAAAAGGTACTTAGAAAAGGAGGCAGGAAGAGTCTACCTCCACTCTTAACTTTTCCTCATATTTCACTAGTGCCTTTTGTGAACTGATAGGACCTGGAAGGTGGATAGCAAGGGTGGGACATAGGTTGGGCAATAAACAATCAAGTGACCAGCCCAGGCCGGCAGTAGTCCAGACATCCACTGCTTGCTCTGCTTGCTTGCTTCTGCTCTAAGATCTTTTTCCTTCTCCCCAGCTAATCAGAGCAGAGAGAAATACTGGCTCTCCTTTTTTTAAATAAGACATGCAAATTGTTTCCATTTTCCAACAGCCTTTGAAACCTTGGAACTAAGTATGCAGCATCTATTTGTTTGCAGTTCTTCCCACTCCACTCCACTATCATATTACTTACCCAGAAAGATTAAAAGGAAGGCTACCTGAGGACAGAGTTGGTCTCAGAACCCGGGTAGAGTTTGAAGTCTCAGGTAGGAATCAGATGATATAGACCACAGATTCAGCACGCAAAACTACTTAACACACCAGATGCAAAGATGCGACCTGCTTGCTTGTGAATACAGTACACCTCTACTAAAGATATCTATTAGGATACTACAGTTCCATTCAAACATTATTCCTTTGTTAAATTAGTGTTTTTTTTTTTTGTTTTGGTTTGTTTTTTAGGAGTTTCAACACACAGAGTTACTTTGAGTTTGTGGGGTTTTTTTTCTGTATTTTTTTTTTTCACGAACTACTATTAAACTTAGTTTCACAATGTATTCTTAGATATGTTTTTTTATTGTTGTAAAAGAAATGTTCTTTTATCTTAGTTAACTATCTTTAAGAGGTTAAATCTTGAATTTTTCACATAGTTAGCTATTTTTGTAGTTTATCTATGAAATTGGCAAACATGGCTTTTATATCTTTTTCTAGGGTGTTTATAAAATACTGATGCAGTTGGACTTGCTAAACATCTGTTCACTAATCAGCACTCTTCAGGGATAGTTGTTCAAACCTGCCTATCCACACTAACTGCCAATCCGTAGTTTTCCATCTCACCCAGGGACTGTATCTGCAACATATCTGCAATCTATCAATGTCGCAAACCTATTTGTTAGGTAAAGTGATTAATTTGACAGGGCTTGTTTTTAGTGAATTCATACTGCTTTATAGTGATCACTACTTTCTGTAGGTGCCCACAAACCATTTGTTTGATAGTCCATTAATAAAAATTCATAAAAGAACATAGTAAATGTATTTGTGTACCGCTTTCAGAGTACATATTAGGCATTTTATTTACTCCTTTAGAATCATTTTTATTTTTAATATTTTCCTTCCAAATTTAAAGAAGTTCTTCTATAAACCCATAGACAAGTTTTTTAAAATTTTAATTTATTTACTTTTCTTGCAGTACTGAGAATTGAATTTAGAGACTCTCTCAGCCTTTTCCTTCCTTCCTTCCTTCCTTCCTTCCTTCCTTCCTTCCTTCCTTCCTTCCTTCCTTCCTTCCTTCCTTCCTTCTTCTTTCTCGCTTTCTTTCCTTTTCTTCTTATTTGTTTGGTGGTACTGGGGATTGCACTCAGAGGTAGATACTCCCACTGCTTTTTTCTTGTTCTATTTTGGAACAGGATCTCTCTAGATTGCTGAGAGTCTCCATAAATTGAACCTGTGATCCTCCTGTCTCAGTCTCCCAAGTACTGGAATTGCAGGTGTGTGCCATCAGGCCTGGCTCCCAGAAACTTTTGAGCACCTTCCTCATTAACACCTCATAGTCAGCCCCTTTTATTTTTTTGAGGTAGGTTCTCACTAAGTTGCCCAGGCTGGCTTCAAACTTGTGATTCTCCTGCTTCAGTCTCCTAAGTTGCTGAGATTACAAGTATGTATCACCTCACTTTTCAAAGTCTTTTAGCATTATGAATTAATAATATGAATTAGTAACATCAATTATTTAAGGGTAGGAACAAATGAGATATTCTTTGCAGGTAGGGCTTCTTTTTTAAATTTGTAAAAATATCAGCACAAAAGACAAGTAAAATCAGGTAATATTGTATCAGATAGTGATTGCATTGAGTGGTAACAGAAACCTGAAAAAACTATGACTAAAGTTTGGGGATTTATGCACTTATTTTTAATTATATGGGCAGTGGATAGTCAGAATTGGCTTCCACCCATGCTGGTCTCAGGGATCCAGGCTCCTTCTCTTACTCTCATTTTTTAGTGGTAAGATGACTGCTCTGCCTTCAGCTTTATGTGCACATTCCAGGCAAGAAGGCGAGAAGGGCAGGTGTGTGCTCATTCTTCTGGCATATGATGGGAATCAGTAATACATAGCCTAAACTTTATATATATATATATGTATGTATGTGTTCTAGACATTAGTGCTCTATCAAAGGAGTAGCTGGTGAAGTTGTTCTCCTATTCTGTAGGCTCTGTCTCTTTAGACTCTTGACAGTTTGCTATACACCGTCTAGCAGAGGGGGATAGGAGGGGGAAGAGGGAGACTTAATGAAGTAAAGACTAAATAATGCTATGTATGTATATGCAATTATCAATGCCAATCTCAATATCATGTATAGGGAAGGGGAGGGAGTGGGTGGGATCTGGGGGAAGCTCATGAGTGCTGTGCATATATGTTCCTATCATTCTGAACCTCATTATGATGTGTGATTGCAGTGCATCAATAAAAGTGTATTTAAAAAACAAAAAAATGGAGGTGCAATTTCTCAAAGTACATAGCAAATGAAGCAGGAAGTCTGAGGTTCAATTTATGCATTTTTCTAACTCCCAGGCTCATATTCTAATATACATTATTATCATTTTGCTAGCAGTAGTTGAAGTTGTGTATGTGTTTTACTTTTAAAAGGTAACAGTGTTCTTGTTTTTTGTCGTAGGTCACCCAAGATCTAAAATTTGTTATCTTCTGGGCCCTTCATCTATTATCATCTGTGACATGAATTTGTTCTTCTCTAGAGCCACACTTTACAAGGTTTGGTCTGACAAACCTTGTAAACGTTTTCAGGATGTGATGATAAGGCTTGATAAAAATTCCTGGATTCAATTTACGGAATCTTAATCTGGGAGAGGGGCTAGGTCCCTAGAAAATGCATTTCTAATAAGTTGGAAGAATACATGTTTTGATCATTAAACATCCAGAACCACTGTACTAGAGGATTGTTTTCCACTGAGAACAAATTTATTCTGAGTTGCAGCTATTTTTAGATCATACAGTACTTGATGTAAAATTAAGCAAGCGCTTCATCCTTTCTTGCAGCAAAGAGTTTCTTACTTTCCTTCTGAAAAGTGGTCTCATACCTCCTGCAAGTAACAATACAGTGATTCATATTAGCAAATGTACTTGGAATGCATATTTGATTATTGAGAGATGATTTTTAATTCCTAACATTTTGAGTTTTGACTTCTGTTTGCAGTAGTGTTTGTTCTTCTTTGCTTAGTTGTTTGCTTCCTGGAAATTATTGTTTCTCTGGTTCTGATGTTTACTTGTAAGTTCTTCTTTGTATTTAGTCTCTTTGAGTATTTTCTCTAGTGCTGGTTTGGAAGACATAAATGTCTTCAATTTCTGTTTGTCATGGAAGGTTTTTATATCCCCGTCAATTTTGAGAGAGAGTTTTGCTGGGTAGGAGAATCTTAGCTGCAAGTTATTTTCTTTCAAAGTTTGGAATATGTTATTCCAGCCCCTCCTGGCTTTCATGACTTAGCTTGCGAGGTCTGGAGTGATTCTAATTGGTTTGCCTCTAAATGTCACTTGGCCTTTTACTTTTGTTGCCTTTAGAATTCTCTCCTTAGCCTCTACATTAGTCATCTTGATTATTATGTGGCATGGTGAACCTCTTCTTTGGTCTTGTCTAGAGGGGATGCTATATGTTTCCTGTACCTGTGTGTCTACTTTTCTTTCTATGTTTGGAAAATTCTCTGATATTACTTCTTTGAAAAGATTGTTTTTGCCGGGCGTGGTGGCGCACGCTTGTAATCCCAGCATTCGGGAGGCTGAGACCGGAGGATCCGGGTTCGAGGCCAGCCTCAGCTACCTAGTGAGGCACTCCGCAACTTAGTGAGACTCGGTTTCAAAATAAAGAATAAAAAATAGGGCTGGGGGTATAGCTCGGAGGTAGAATGCCCCTGAGTTCAATCCCCAGTA
>PVLC010005357.1:0-33709 GCA_004027655.1 Graphiurus murinus | reverse complement strand
CAATAGTTTTTATAACGCAAACTTCTCTTGGCTTCCATTTTCAAAGTTAGTTGGTGGAAGGAAGATATGAGTCACCAGAAAGCAAGAAATTCTTCATGAGTAGAAGTGTTAGATCTCATGGAAGTCGTGGATACACAATGCACAGACACAGTTAAGCTGAATCTCTATATTTTATTAATTAGTAAGCTGAGGCACATCATGTGTCTGGCTGAGAGCTATGTGAGGGATGGGAAACTTTGGGCTGGGTTTTGCTCTGAGCCACTTCTGTTGCATGTGGCCTCAGGGGACTCAGTTTCCTTCCCTGTAACGATATCAGAGTCCACCTTGTGGAGTACTTCCTAGGAATCATAAAACTAATGGAAAAAAAGTTGGTGATGTGTTTGCCAGTGAGAATAAGTTCTGTATAAGTAACAAAGCCTTATTATTGTGATTTGAGGTACTTGATAGCGCATATGACTGCTCACAAATGAAACCTAAAAATACTCCAATGAGTGGGATGTAACTTTGTAGGTGTCTATGACTATAAATGCAGGACCAGAAATAGAACTGGGGTACATGGTGTTGCTTAGCAATACAAGTGGAAGTGAGATGAAAATAGAGTTCTTTAGCACAGAAAACGTTGTTTACTAGAAGTGAAGACACACCAGTGGCTAGCCTTTCAACTCCATCTGCAGTGATAAATAGAGATGCTGTTCTCTGAAATTCTGGGTTTACTGTTGGCACCAGCCACATCTGAAGAAATCTTTTATCCTTTCTTTCCCCCAAGGGGTGCATATATAGAACCATAATGTGTAGCACACACACAGGCCTTTTATTTTGAAACAGGGTCTTGCTAGGTTGCTGAATCTCACTAAATTTCTGAGACAGTCTTCAAACCTACAACCTTCATGTCTCAGCCTCCTAAGTACTAAGATTACAGGTGTGTGTCACCATGACTGGTGAAGGTTGATTTTGAATTGAGTTTAAAGAACTGCAGTGAAGAGGGTGGGGGAGACAAGTTTTTTAGACAACGAATTATGCTCTGAAAAGCTGTTGTCTTAATATATGATTGAAATCTTTTGTCATCCAGATTTTTACAAGTTCCTTAGATCGTAAGCCCTTTGGGTTCATGGATCTCATCTCAAAGGTCTTACGGTGCTTACAAAGTGTTCTGCTATATGTTTGACATAAATTTGTTGATGTAACTTGAGCTGCCATCTAGAATTTTCAGGAAAGGCTGAATATTAGCATTTGCAGTGACTATCTTACAGTTAAGGAATGAGCTTGACCTAGACCAAAAGTGACAGGAATGGCAATTCACAATCCAGTTTGATTTGATGTATAAGTATAGGTCAGAAAGCCAGAAGCAAAAATCTGGGAAATAATAAGGCATTCCACTGTAGAAAAGCATTCCTTTGTCATCAAAGATAATAACAGTCTACCAGCCATGAATAAAGTTGTCTATTCACTACAGCTGGCTGGGACTCTAACTTCGTATATGCCTGAGAGATGAGTTATTAAAAAATTTGTTCATTCAACTAACAAATGACACCCAATTATCAGGTACCAGAATGATGGAAAAGAGACCCCCTGTGCCCTGCCAAGATACATATGTTGTGACTAAGTAGTTGTGAAAAGTGTCAGTGTTCAGTGTGGTATCACAAGTGTATGGTATATAAAGTTGAGATGCTTCAAAAGGCCCTTGGACAGTCTTGTAGAAAACCATGGTGGTAGGGAAAGCTGTTCAATGCTTTGCATGAGAAACCATCTAAAATTAGCTGTCATCTGTATACATGTTTTCTGCCCTTGGAAAAGTAATCAGGAAGCATTAAAATGCCTGTTCTTTCAATATAGATACTAACTGAACCCTTGAATGTTGGCCTACAGTATTTTGGGCTCTAGGGGATGCTCGTGCTGTAGTCCCACCACAGAAGGTCGCTGCTCCAGGCAGCTTCCTGAAAATTATTCTGTGGTTCCTGCCATGAAAGGTGACTGCTCAAGGCAGCTTACTGACAATAGTCTTCTTGCATGAAAATGACACGAAGTCTGATATGATAATTTTGAGAATATATATTTAATAATTGGGGGGCTGGGGAGGGGACAGATGACAATTCTTCTGGCCTTCTGTAGCCAGGGCCTTTCTTCTATAGGACTCAAACAAAGCAAATGGGAAGGAGGTCACAAGTTAAGACTAGGGAGTGTCAATCACATCCAAGACTAGGGAGAGTCAAGGTAAACATTTCAGGGAGAATAGAAAGTCATCAAAGTCCAGCTTTTGGTCTTATCCAGTCCAAGGAAGTTTGGCTGCTTGTGGACAATTTCCACTTAGCAGATACTGTGTACATGCTAAGCTGATCAGAAATGGTGACCTCCCGTGGGCTAAGATGGCCTTCAACACTACAGGAAATCTTTCTTATTTGTGCTCTATCAGGTGTCCCAAATGGCTTTGCTTTTTTAAAAAAGTGCATAAATATCACCAAAAGAGGGCTGAGGAAAATTACGATTAATAATAGTTCTTGCTCATTATTTTATTTTATTTTTTTTGGCACTGCAGATTGAACCCAGAGGCATTATACCTCCAAGTTATGCTCCCAAGCCCTGTTTTATTTTTAATTTGAAATAAGGTCTTACTAAGTTGCTGAGTCTGTCCTTGAACCTATGAGCCCCCTGTCTCAGCCTTTCAAGTTCTGGTATTACAGACATACAACGCATGCCCAGCTGCTCTTTAAGTAGAGAGTAAAGGTGCTTTAGAAATACTGTTTCACATAATTGAAAATATTTCAGTTTGGTTTTGAAACCAGTCCTAACAAAAAGAATAGAACCATATGTGCCTTTGCAAAGATCCCCAGACAACAGAGAAAGGGATCATTTAAAGGATAAGGATAAGAGACATGGCTATTGAAAACCTTTTTGGAGGGAGGTATATTAAAGATCAGATAATTGCAACTTCTTGAGTTTCATTAGAAAGGAACCAGTTTCAGATATAATCAATAACTAAGCCATAAAATACATAATCCTATTATTCTGTGTTGAAATATAGCAAAATAAGGTGTGCCATACTGGTTTTCTATGGTTATTATTATTATTATTTTTTGTGGTACTGGGGATTGAACTCAGGGGCATTCTACCTCTGAGCTATAGCCCCAGCCCTATTTTTTATTCTTTATTTTGAAACAGGGTCTCACTAAGTTGCGGAATGCCTCACTAAGCAGCTGAGGCTGGCCGCGAACCCGGATCCTCCGATCTCAGCCTCTCAAATGCTGGGATTACAAGCGTGTGCCACCATGCCCGGCTTTCTATGGCTATTATGAGTGTACTAAAAACTTTTTTGTTTTGTTTTTTGGCAGTACTGGGGATTGTACTCAGGAATATTCTTGGCCGCTTAAAACAACAGAGATTATTCTCTTGAAGATCTGAAGCTTATACTTTTGCCATTGTTATTTAGGATTGAACCCAGGGGTGTTCTACCTCTGAGCTACACCTCCAGCCCTATATTTTATTTTTTATTTTGAAATGGTGTCTCACTAAGTTTCTGAGGTCTATGTTGTTGAGACTGGCCTCTAACTTGCAATCCTTCTGTCTTAGCCTCTCAACTCTCACTCTCCACTCCTGGCTGAAAGTTAGACTTTTTTTTTTTTTTTTTTTTTTTCGGTACTGGGGATTGAACTCAAGGGCATTCTATCTCCGAGCTATACCCCTAGCCCTATTTTTTATTCTTTATTTTGAAACCGAGTCTCACTAAGTTGCGGAGTGCCTCACTAGGTAGGTGAGGCTGGCCGCGAACCCGGATCCTCTGGTCTCAGCCTCCCAAATGCTGGGATTACAAGCGTGCGCCACGACGCCTGGCTTAGACTTTTAAAGTCAAGGAGTCAGCAGAAGGCTCCTTCTGAAGGCTCTTCCTCATATGTTTTTGGGCACATGGTTCAATCCATAACAGCAAGGGTGTTAAATATGGATTTACCAATGTCTTCCCCACAGTAATTAAAAGAGAAGATTCTTTTTATAAGAATATGAATATTCCAGTAGTTTTGTAAGAATTTCCCCACAAAAATGAAAAAATGTTCCTCGGGGTTTCTCTGCTGATGGAAGGACTCCTGTCTAATGCATTTTACTATGTCACTGCATTTTCTAAGCAATTGTTGAATTATCTATTAGATTATTGATGAATTCAAACTTAGGAAGGGCATGTTCTGCCCAGTGATCACAAGCTAATTTTCATGACAAGCCACACACACTTTGGATGTAGCAGATGTCTCTAAATATTCTTTAAATTGACTTGTATGAGTCAAAAGCTAGTACATATTTATTTTTTGTATGGACTGGAATTATAGAAGCCTTCAGAAGGAGTATGGGTCTTGCCAATGCCTTGACTTCACATGTCTAAATGGTCTAATAATGTGGAGAAATTGATCAAGATTGGATTTCCAGAACTATTAGAAGACTAGAATTCTTTCCAGTTGTATTGTTGGGTAGTGGAAAAGGTTTAATTCTATACATAGGCAGTATATTTTGGTATCTATTATGTGCCAGAAAATGTATTAGACACTGATAATTTGGAGTAAACAAAGTCCCTGTGGTCCTTACTCTCAGTGGAGCTAACAGGACAGGCATGAACAGAGTGGAGCTTCTGGAAAACATAGGTTGTCAGAGAAAGCTTGTTATCTTCTGGCTTATTTGCATCTGCATATTTTAAGTAGAACCACAGATGTTTTCCAAAGGCACTGAGTATCTCCTGAGATGGAGGTTACTTGTGAATGCATCAGGCTTCAGTAAAGCATGACTTCCTGTGTAAGCACCATAAAAAAATGTAGCCAGCCAAATGGGGGTGCAGGGAGTTAGACCTTGAGGATCAACCAAGATTCTTAGGCAGCAGGTCCTATTACAATAAAGAAAAACCAGACCAAGAACAAAGTATGTGTGTGTGTAGGGGGGTGAGCCTGTTTAATTGTCTATCACTATGTAATTAAAATTAATATACAAGAAATATACATCCAAAATTTAGAAATATTGGAGAACTATATGTATTCAGGAGGGTGAGTTGCTTTATGCTGTATAGTTTACATGACTTTTATCCCCTCCTTAATGGTAAGCTATTCAGGAGAAGCATCCTTAAACTTAGTATAGAATAACTGTGAAAGATTTTGCTATATAAACTATACATTAAAAACATAGTCCTAGTACTCACAAGGCTGAGACAGGAGGATTGGATGTTCGAGGCCAGTCTCAGCAACATGGTGAGACTCTCAGCAACCTAGTGAGACCCTATTTCAAACAACGACAACAACAACAACAGCCTGGGGGGTGTAGCTCAGAGGTAGAATGCCCCTGGGCTCAATTCCAAGTAACATACACAAACATACACACACACACACACACACACACACACACACGATCATAAAAATGTTGTGTGTTAAAAGAAAAGAAAATGAACCATGAAAAACTGCTGAATTTTCCATTTAGAGATATTATATGATATGTAATTAATCTAAAATTGACCAGGCCCCTCCTAATAACTTTACTTAAAATTAAATTAGAATTTGGATATATTTTGGTTGATGGGAAAATGATTCTAACAAAATCAGTTTGAATTATCTTCACTGAAAAAGGCTCCCATACTTCTTAAATGATTGTAATTTTGTGTGTACCTTGCAAAGATTATTGTGTTCACTTATATTAGGTAGAATTTTAGTCATTCAAGTACAAGTGTGTCTTGAAGAATCAGATATTTAACTGTTTTATAGTATGTCAGGGTACCATCTAGGGGTACTAAGAGTAACAGCTCCTGTGTCACTAGATTTATGGGATAACTCGTTTTACAAGTTCCTTTCTCACCACAAATTTAGAATGTCTAGCTGGACATTACCACAGTATGTTGTCAAGTTAGTTTCTACTCATTAGTTTAAGTGGTTTGAGACCAAGTAACCTATTTTCACATCAAATAGAAAAATATTTCCTTTCAACAAATATTGCATCTGCTTTCCTGTCCCATCTCCCTATTTTATTTCCAAAAATAAGTGTCATGGAATATGTTGTCTTAAACCAATTTACCCCAGTCTTAGTTTCAAATCTTGTTTCTTCTGAAAAAAATCAATGATGAGAACACTGGAGTGATGGGAACAAACTGGAAGGCCGCAGGACTACTGCATTGTCCTCAGATGACACTGAGTTTGAAACACAGAAGTCTCAGACAATGGGTCCTCATGTCTGGTAGCTGATGAGAACAAATGCCACAAATATATGTACCCTAAAACCTTTCAGTTGGTGAACTCTGAACTGGTGAGGTGTGTGGTTTTACTCATGACCTCCTGCAGAAGTATCTTTCTCATTAGCCCATTAGCTTCATTATGTGTCCTCCCTAAATGTTTTTCCCATGTCATTGAATTACAAATGAGTTTGAAACTTTGGCCATGCTCCAGTTTTTCTGAATTTTGTCATAGTAGTCAGAACAAGTTTTTTTTTTTTTTTTTTTTTAAGAATATACTTTTATTTGTGCTTGTAATTATGCATCATGGGGTTCAGAGTAATCGGAATATACATGCACCCAGCACTTGGGGTGCTTCCCTCTGGGTCCCCTACCCTGTACCTGTTATTGAGATTGGCATTGATAATTCTGTATATGTACATAGCATTATTTGAACTGTTTCTTTCATCAAGTCTCTTCCACTTACCCTCCCCTATGCCCCCTGCATCTCTCCTTTGTAGCGTTCACAGCTCAACATGTCTTGGTTACTCTAAGAGTTGATGTTAGAAGACTTTCACATTTCTCTTTGAAACTGATTATTAGTATCTGAGCTGTTCCAAATAGTTACTTGCCTTTAGATAAGCTTTTGTGGACTTAGAATCACCATGTATCACATTAAGAGAAGTTGGAAAATCATTTTTTCTTTGTTGAATGGGGCTTTAGTTTAAGTGAGCCTTAGAAAAGTACCCAGCTTCACACATGAACTTGATCTCTTCCTCCATTTCACTGGAAGGTCTGTAAAGGCCATAGGAAATGCCTCTGCTGGGAGTGCTAACATTGCTAATATTGGTTGTCCTGCTGATGTCTTCATGTTTCTACAACTCTCCTAATCTCTTTCCTAGCATCTCTGTGTTATTAAGACAGCCACATCACTTACTGTGAGAGAAGGCGAAGGGCAAACATTTGTTCAGTTTCTCTGCTTTATCCAGGCTTTTCTCCTGTGTTACTACGGCAGAGAGCTATGAAGCCACAGAACTTTATTATTTTCCTTTGTTTTTGCTTTTTGGAACAATATCTACCAGGGACTGATTCAGAGCAATAGTAAAAAAATGGCTTTAAGAGTTTCATTGCAGACTGCATGCCCTCCTCAACATTTGGCTTCTGATCTTGCTGAAGGGTTGTAGAAGATCAATTGTACCATTTTCTTTCCCAATGTCATCACAAGAAGTCCACTTAGAAATTCGCTTTTTAGTCTTAGCATTGGAGCTTAGCAAGGCACTGGAGCTTCTTCTTTACCTTGGTGTTTATTTTCTAGTTTATTAGAAATACTTAGATTGATTTCAGTTTATCATCCTAATCTAAGAGATCTTACTCTGAATATCTTTTCATTAAGGGAGATGTTGGTATCTACCCTGTTGGTTGTAGTTTAAAGCAGTGTTATGCAGGTCTTGTTTGGGTGGATTTTTAGAATAACATGTTTCTATAGGAGGTCAATAGCTTGTAACATTGCTGGGACTGTTATTTGGGGGTAATTTCCTCATTTTTCAAGTCACTTTTTTTTTTTTTTTTTTTACTATATCCTTTGAAACAGCAGATTTCCATTTGGAGAACCTGTTTTAAGTGTCACTTATTGAATATTTTGCCCTTTTCTTTTTCAAAAGAACAAAGCTTTGGCACTTTCTGTACAACATTAGGACACTTTCCATAGGAGGTCTTTCTTTGGACTCAGTGTTGCTGAGTTTTGCCAGCTTTAATCATAATCTTTGGCTATCCATGGCAATCTTCCTTCAAAAATTAATCTAGGAAAAATTATGTCTTTTTTTTTCATTAATCCCCTATTCCAGGTTGGCTACTTCACAAAAACCAGCAAGACAGAAGTCACACATCAGACATATGATTTAACATTTAGTTGGTTATTTATGCAGAAGATCAAGGGAATGGTACATGGGCCTGGTCATGATGAATAACTGACCACTGCATGATGATAAAGCATCTTGCTTTGATGATAGTATGATTAGAATGAAATTTTGAGTCTCTAGTCAGGGTGAGTGGAGGCTGCTTCACTAAAACTGTGGCTACTGGAATGATACCACAGCATACCACTTAATTACCAAATAAAAGCCATCCCTTCTATTCTTTGATTTTCTTAAACAGATCTCCCTTACAGAAGCCTACAGTGAGGTAGAGCCTTGCTATTTCAAGTGTCTAAGGAGGCATTACTAGCAGTGTACAGTACAAGCCTCACTCCCAACCAAGCCAATCAGTATCTGCATGTTCAGGATTAAGCAGCACACATGCAGAACAAACCATCTTCCTTTCTCACACTACTTGTGGATAACACCATGAATTGTTTAAGCTAGGGCAAAAGCTGACTGACTCTCCTGTTCAGCAGCTGGGAGCGTTTCAGGGGCTCCATTTGTCTTTTGATGTTCTGGGCCTCATAGTGACCTGTTTCTTTAAAGGGCTTACATCAGTGGGCTGTGCAAGTGAGCAGAGCAGACGGCCCACATAGGTCCTGCCATGGCATCTGCAACAAACACATGCTGTTCTAAAACAGATCTTGGGTTTGAAGTAGAACATGGCTGAGATATACTCTGTATAATTTGTCTAAAAATCTGAAACTGGCCTTCCTGTTCATTTAGTTTCTTTGGTCAAAATATTTGTGGATGCTTGACACATGGCCTTGACTTGGGAGATGTTCCAATTTGGAAGTTAGTATGGGACTGCAGTGGGCACCCCATCCTGAGGAAAGGCTATAGGACAGCCTGACACCAATCCTGAGGACCCTGGCACGCCAAGGCCACCTGGGGATTTGGCTCAAACTGAGGTCAGGCAGCACGCTGTCAGGAGACAACTGGCCTGAGAAGCAGTAGGCCTTCCAAAGTAGCAGCTTTTAAAAGAAATATTTCTTCCTGCCCACTAATTGAGAGAACCAGGCAGAATAATAGTATGCATGCCTGCATTCTAGTTTAATACTACATGTTCTGAGAGCTTCGATAAGTCCTGACAACTCAGGGCCTCAGTGTCTTTTTCTTTTAATGAAGGAGCTGAGCTCTGTTTTAGTTCCCATCTGTTTCCACAAAATTCTGCAAGTACAACACACCTCTGGGAATACTACATGGAGACTTCAGAATTTGAAGCAGCTTCTGTGCCCTGAATTAAAAAAAATCCTATCCCTCAACAAGTTGCCAGACATATATTATGGATTTTCACATGGACTAATTTAAATGGACTTGTAGAGACCTGACTTTCACGAAAGCATTTAAGGAGGGTCTGATTGACATAAGCATGATATCAGGAGACTTTTGAAGTGTCAAGAAGTAAGCAAGATGAATGATAATTGAAAGAAAAAAATGAACAAAAGATGAATGAGAACAAAGAATTAGGCATGGACTCTATTGAAACAGTCTTTTCAGAAATAACCTAAGAGATGGTTTTAATAGGAAACAATTTCCCTTTGGAGCATTTCCCTGACGTAAGAGGCAAGTTGTCAAGAGTTGAAATGTCTTTTATGAGACAATGAGATTATGGCTGTCTACTTCTTTTTAATTTTGTTTTTAATTGACACATAAGTATACACATTTATGGGATACAGTGTTATATTTCAATACTAAATGTAGGAAGCAATGACTGCCTATTTCTAATGAAGTCAGAAGCTCTCAAGATTCTGATTCATGCCGGGCGGGGGGGGGATGGCTCATGCTTGTAATCTCAGCATTCAGGAAGCTGAGACCGGAGGATCCGGGTTCGTGGCCAGCCTCAGCTACCTAGTGAGGCACTCCGCAACTTAGTGAGACCCGGTTTCAAAATAAAGAATAAAAAATAGGGCTGGGGGTATAGCTTGGAGGTAGAATGCCCCTGAGTTCAATCCCTAGTACCACAAAAAAAAAAAAAAGATTCTGATTCATGATCCAAAGGCTTAAAACAATGCTGATTGAGGTCTCTGTCTAAAGGTTGGCTTCAGGTGGAGAGCACTGGCCTGTGGGAACAGATGTTGACATACTATACAGGTTAATCTGTGCGTGGAAAAGGACTAGACTGGGGAGGAATAGAGGAGAATCATCTGCTAGCCCAGTTCTTCTCTCTGTCATTCTACAGCAGAACATTAGGTATACAGAACACAGAGAACAAAGGCAGACAGCTTGATTTATGAGTACTGGGTGGTGCAGAAGGAAAATTCATTGTACTATAGCATCAAAATGATTTCGATTTAGGTTTAGAGGGTGAACATATTGTGAAGAGATACTCAAAGTCATCAGTAGAACATCCAAATCAAAACAGCAATCATATGCTGTTTTCCCTGCTTATGTAGGTAAAATCAGAGTACTGTAATGCCTAGTGTCAGTGGGGATGTACATACTGGGGACCCCTTGTATATCACAGGGAGTAACTATGCCTAGAGAGGGCATCTGGAAAGCAATCTGGGACCAACCTCAGCAACACTAAGGCAGTGTGTTTTGGTTGGGGAAAAGGGAGAGAGAAAAGAGGGAAACTTTGCCCAGATTAATAAGTGAGTTGAGCACTTAGTAATAAAGGGATTTAAGAAACGAAGCAGAACATTGAATTGGTGGACTCAAGAGCTGTCTTTTTTCAACAAAATATTGAGAAACTCAAGTGAGATGAGGAGGAGGAGATCAAAAAGGTGACCTGAGAAAATTGGGATCCAACCAAGTGGAGCAGAAGCTTCACCTGACTGAACTGTGATATTTGCATTAGGCTTGGTTATCGTAGCCCTTCTTCTTGGTGATTGTATAGTGTGGCAAGCCACATGCATATCAAGTCAACATTAGTTAGGGAAGGGCGCTAACTAGCTTCATTTTTGGAGAAATTGTATGCAATGGATAAAAAATGAGATCCCAGGGATGAAAAGAAAGTGTGCTCTGAGCCAGCAGGCACAAATGTCTTTTGGGTTTGCAGACTTGCTGTCTCTCAGCTCTGGGGCTGAAGTTAAAACAGGCTAAGTGTTCAAGAATTCACAGCACCTCATTGTTGTGCTATTGCCACCACTGTACAGAGGAAGAGCTCAGCAGTGGAGGGATTATGCATCTTCATGTGTGTATGTGTATGTGTATGTGTGTGTATGTGTGTGTGTGTGTGTGTGTGTGTGTGTGTGTGTGTGTGTTACTGGGGATTGAACCCAGAGACATTCTACCTCCAAGCTATACCCCAGTCCTTTTTAATTTTTGTTTTAAAACAAGGTCTTACTAGGTTGCTGAGAGTCTTGCTACATTGCTGAGGGTGTCCCTGAACCAGCTTCACCACAATATGACAGAATGTTAATGTGAAGAGAGCCTATCTTCTAGTTCAGATTTCTAAATTGCAAATGTGGAAAGTAGGTCACAACTCAAGATATCAAAAGCAAGTCTCTCTGGAATAATATGCTCCTTCTTATATTGATGCCATTACATTTCAAAAACAGAAAGTCAGAGATGATTTAACATTAAGTAAAAGAAAGTAAAATATCTTCTATCTAAAAACATGCTTAGAAAAAAATAAATAGAATGGAAATACTAATAGCTATAGTATTAGTGAAGATGAAATGGTTGTTTCCAAAATTTTAAATTCCAAGTTTTTTTGTGTAATGTGTATATAATTCTTACAGTGAAGAAAATACTTAAGAACTGAGAGAGCTCTTGATTCCCCTGTCTAGCTACCCTAACCTTGGGAGAATTAGGCCTACTTGGTGAGAACAGAGGGAAGTGAGAGTAACCTTTTCCTCTTATAGTCATACAACTATAGCATGGAAAAAGATGTCAAAAAGTATTGAATTCAAATGTCCTAGCAATTTAGGAATTTCTATACAATGTTTTTTTTTTTTTTTTTGGTAGTGGTACTAGGTATCAATCCTAGGGGTATATACTACCTTTAAGCTACACTTCATCCCCTCCCCCCTTTTTACTTTGCAATAGGGTCTTACTAAATTGCTGAGGGTTTTGCTAAGTTGCTGAGGCTGGCCTAGAACTTGCAATCCTCTTGTTTCAGCTTCCCAAGTACTGAGATTACAGGTGTGCACCACCATGCCCAGTTCTTTACAAAATTCTTGACAGGTGGTCCTTTCAGGTTCTACCTGAATATTTTGCCAAGGAACTTTGGGCTTTGTAAAGCAGTCCATTCCTTAATATGAGAATCCAAATTGTGAGCATGTGCACCCTTTGAATTGAAATTGGTTCCATGTTACTTCTTTCTATGCCCTGGTTCTGCCTTCTTCCGTAGGACAGAGTTAGTGTAATTCATCTTATACTCAACTACATTTCAGATATGTCTTCTTCCAGGAAAATACCCTCACATCCCCGAAATGATCTCAATTTCTTTATTACTCAAAATTTACCCTTTGCATGGTCTCTATTTATTGTCTATTCTCAAACTGTAGAACCCTGGATATCCCAGTTCTATAATTGCAGCCCAAATCACATCAATTTTCTTTGGTGGCCAGATTATGTTGTTGTTCCAGATAAAGCTTCCAGTCAAAACATTCTCAAGCATACTCAAGGGCTCTTGCTCTTTCCCTCCCAACATGAACAGCTGCATGCACATAATTTTTTTTCTCCAATAGAGAAAGATACATTGCTGTTAAATTTTCTGCTGTTGATTTTGGTCCAGGCTTCCAGAATAATAAGGGAGATTTTTGAATATTGATTCTGCTTTTAGCTGCATCACTTGTGAATTAAATTGGCATGCCATCTGAACCTTCATGCAAACTACTTGAAAGTGGTAGCAAGGTAGGACCAAGGAAAGAGCTTACAATTATTTCTCCATCTGAGGGGGGGTGCCATCCTCAGAGGGGGAGGTGCCATCCTGAGAGGTTACATATTTGTCAGTATATTTTTAAAACTGTGATTTAAGCTAATAGATAATTTGCCTTACAATTTCAGTTTATACAAGATCCCTAGCAATAGTTTGTCTCAACATAATTTAATCTTCAATTTTCACATCCCAAATAGAATCAGTGTTTCTTGAATATGAATATTATTGACATTTGTGCAACATATTACTAGTTAATATTTTACTTTTAAAAAATCATAGAAAGAAAACAGATTATCTGCATTTGTGGAAAAGCTAACTTGGCGGATCACCTCCCTTTTTTCACCTTTGAGCCTTTCCTGTCCTCTAGCCGGCATGGCTTTACCTAGATTCCTTTGTATACAGTTTAGTATATTTTCTTTTGCTCTTTTCTGAAGCTTTATATAAAGGGTTCTTACTAGATGGTCAATTGAATATACATTAGCACAAATTCAAAACTAGAGAAAGTGTTAAGGAGGAAATATATGTGTCTTGGTAGACCAAGAGGCTTTTCCTGGCAATTTAAGCAACATATGTGAATATTTCACAAAGCCTAAAGACTATTGTCTTAAATACTACAGTAACTTAACATCCTTTTGTGAAGGTTATATCATTTAATTAAAAAATGTGGAGTCTTTCTGTCTCACATACATTTAATAGTTTTCTGTTAATTTGAAATGTGTAAGCTTTGATTTAAATAAAGTTTATTTCAATATGTCAACGATATAATCAAAATATTTATTGAAAGGCAAATGAGTATTATAGTGTTATACCTGCCATTTTTTCTTAATGTACATTATTTACATCTAACTGCCAGTGTCACTGTCAAAACTCATTTTTAAAAGTGTCGTACATTTTTTATTAAACTAAGTGCTTAATTTCAAAGTATTATGTTGTCATCATATAGTATATAAGCCATATAATTGCCAATTCATTGTAACAATTATTTGCTTTTAAATGAAAGTATAGGATGCTTTCCAATTCAAGAGATAAACTGTTTCCTCTTTCCTGATGTAGCACAAAAATTGTTTCAGTTTGAGTTATAACTGCCAGTAGATGACCAGTCACAGGTGAACCACTGCTCAGTTGCCAGTCTTTGTTCATATTAAAAACAACATACGAATGTTTAGTTTTTGTATCTAATCTCTGATTATTAAAATGTTTATAAAGTTAAAAAATAAAAGTGATTGATAAGTTATAAGTAAAAAGGATGAATTAAAGCCAGGGATTATCTGGGCAGTTGGTGGATATCTTCACATAAGGACAGTGCCGTGTTATTGGAGGGGATGTTAAAGAAATCATTAAGTAAAGCCAACATGGTCTCAGGAGTGGCTAGTTTCTTCATTTACTTGGGGCTGGGCACTATCAATACAGAAAGTCAAAAGGGGAAAAATTTCCTAAGAAGTTCAGGGGAAGCAAACATATTTTTCAAAGCCAAAAGACAGTTCTAATTTATTGCTATTATCTAGAAAAACTTGGTATTTAGCTACTAGTTAGTAGAAGTGGGACTAGAAAGGTATTATTTAATAAGTTCATGCAGATCTTTCTTGGTGATCTTTTGCTTTGCCAGGTAGGGTCTTCCAAACATTTCTGCCAGAGGTATTATCTTTTCTGAGGAAAAAAATACCCTAGAATATAACATATGAAAGGCAGAGGTGTGATATTCCAGTGTGGGAATTACCTATCTGGAGAATTTGAGAAGGGATTCACTTTGCTTGATAAGCAATCTGTTAGTTTCTGTATAGTTCTATACTAACTATAACTTTAGTTCCATGTAAAGAGATAGGGTCTTTGTGTAAAGAGACAGGGTCTTCACGTAGTAGAGTAGAAATACGTGTGTGTGTTTGGGGGGATATTTTATTCTGAGAAAAAGCCACAGGAACTGGGGGATATTTGGATAAAATATATGAAAGGATCAAAGGGTAATTAACACTGTAATTTTTGTGAGTAAATATTTAATTCCTCTCATGTCAGTGGTAAAAAGAAATGATTTGTGTGTTTTTATGGAGGGCGGGTAGGAAGTTCAGTAAGAGGACTGGATATACTCTGAATTATTCTGTAGCCAATTTCTACATAGAGATATCTTAACTTTTGAGAATGATACTGCTGGAAAGAATAGTAAAGCTGGCTGACCATTTGGGACTCTGAGGGAACAATAAACAGGGACTCTTCTTCATATGAAGAAGTATCTGGGAGGTTGGAGGTAAGTGAAAAATAAAATTGAGATTGTCTAACATTTTTCCATCCCTTGTTCATCAAATGTTAAAGTTCGATGTTAGCTTAATCCTTTATTTTGTAATGGAGAGAACTGAGGCCTAGAGGGAATAAGTGACCTCGCTAAGGCTGTGAAACCAACAAATGACAGGCTGTGAGCTGGAACCTAGGTCTCCCGGTTTCTAGGCTAATCCTGTCCATATTTGCTATACTTCACCATACTGTGCCACTTTCAATATATTCCTTTTCTGTTCTATGCTTATAGTTCCTTTTGTGCCATAGCCACAGAAGAAGAACAAAAGAATGGAATCTTTTACTTTGCTAGTGGGTGGCATCATACATAGGCCTCAGCCCATGAGGTCTACCGTCATGATCACCCTCGTGATCAAGTCTCATGCTGTCAGTGCTTACTCTGGGCCTCCACCTAGACTTGTCCTGAATGACTAGAGCTTCAAAGTAGAAGCTTTGAATTTTAAGGACTGTCCAACCCTTTCTTGCACATTTGAAAATAACTTTCTATACATTTTCAAAACATGTAGTTGTCAGTCCTTGGAAAAGAGCTGCTGTAATCAAACCCATAGCCATGGAGGGAAATATGAAGCAGTAGAGGACTATAGGTTATTCTAGAATAAATTCTAAGCAGGTGGTGGTCCAGACAAGAAATCTGCATGCTTACTAACATTTGATTCACTTCATTGTGTAACACATTGCTTACATTCATAAGACATTTTATGTGTTTGGTAGCTTTCTTTCAAGTTAAGTAAAGCCTTTAGTGCTTTTTCTACACTGGATAATTTTTGATGTTTGGTCACTCACACTTTGGGCTATGTGATGTTTGCCATGTCTTGTAGGATCAGATCTGTTAGTATACAGACATTGGAAAGGATGAACATTTTGGAGAGTTCTCCTACTGACGTTCAATAGTAATGATTTACCACACTCTTTCTTAGTCACAGAAGGCCAGTCTGGAGTCTAGAACTGTAAGGACACTTAGTGATTATCAAATCTAACCCCTTCATTATTGCTATTATTTTTTGCATGGTACCCAAGGGCATTCTACCTCTGAGCTATACCTCTGGTCCTATTTTAGTTTGTATTTTGAAGAAGGGTCTCATTAAGCTGTTGAGATTGGTTTCAAATCTGTGATTCTTGTGTCTTAACCTCCCAAGTACTGAGATTACAGGTGTGCACCACCCTACCCTGCTTTAGTACCTTCATTTTACAGAAGCTAAAGTGAGACATGGGCTCAGGTGATTCATGTTTACTGGCAAAAGGAAGACAACTTTTTGCTTCCACAAAATTCTTCTGCCAAATTTTATCTTTTTAAAAAATTTTGGCTAGATTATTCTCAGTTTATGGCCAATAAAGGGTGAAGTTCTCTAGGCTAAAAGGACCATGGCCACTTACAATGAAGGCAGAGAACCCTAGAGCAGAAGCATCCTTCCCATCTACTCAGGAGCATTGATGTAGTTCCTAGTTCCACTGCTTTCTACAATTGCGTCCTTGAGCATCCTTCTGAAATGACTCTGAAGTTCTGATTCTTTGCGCATAAGTTGGGCTAACAGTGGCTATCTTGCAAGGTTGTTTGGGAGACTACACCTTTTATCAACAGACATTGAACTTATGGTAGCTCCCTCATACCTCTCTCTGTGATCATTATCCCTGGGATAAACTGTGGTCCTGCTGGAAGTCTGTGTTCTCCAGGAGCACCTTAGGATCAGAGCAGGTGGCAACTGGGGTTTGGTCCTCTAGAGAAGACTTCTGGGATTTTTGGCATCAAGTTTTTTTTTCCCCCAATGGACCCTTAGTTTCTTTTATGGTTAGCACAGAGTTTCTGAAGAGGATCCTTGGAAGTGAAATATCATCCTCTCTAGATTGTTTTTGTAATGACTTCCAATTTGTTTCCAAGAAGCTATGGCAAGAATAACCTCCATTAACTCCCAGTTAATCAGTAGTATTTCAGATACCGTAGCTAGCTTATGCCTGCAGCTAATTCTTCTATCAATGTATATTTAGCAATTAATTAATGATTAATCTATCAATGTATATTTAGCAATTAATTATGATCTGTTCACTTTGATGTGTTATGTTGTGGAGGCTTATTTTTTGAACTATATATGTATTTTCTGTTTGTTAGTAAAATTTTAAAATAAAGAAAACAGCAAGGAGGTCAAGAGTTAAGTTTAGGGTTATAGGCCAGGTTTAGAAAGAGGCAATCACCAGCTAGGTTTCAGGAGAAGCAGGCACAGGCCAGGTTTAAGGAGGGACAAGGTAAACATTTCAGGGAGAATAGGAGGTCATCAAAGTCCACCTAATCCCATCCAATCCAAGGAAGTTTGTCTGCTTTTCAGATAATCTCCACTCATCATGTACTATTTATATAGCTAAGCTGGTCCAAAATGGTGACCTCATTGCATGAGCTAAGATGGCTCCCAACATCTCCACCCTTTACTTTTAGAGACAAGGCCAGTAAAATTAACTTTTGAACTTTTCATCTTTGAAACATCAGTTGTTTCCATCTGATTTTGTAGAGTGCACAAAGAATAAAAAGTAACATTGCAACCAAGATTTCCAAACCAAGCAGTCCCTACACATGAGTAGAAAAATACTTAAAAAGGTCATGACTAGAACTTGAAACTATAATTTTAGTATACTAATAAAGTATTATGAAAAGGATATAATCTTAGTAAATTATTTTAACATGAGACCATACTGTAATACTATAATTATAATGTAGTTTGCTACAATATTTAGTAATATTAAAAGAATATTATAAATGCTCGCACCATTTTAAAACCTATAATTGTTTTTCAGTCCAAATCACAGTGTCCTTTAACTGTCCAATTTTTCCAAGGATTTCTTGGGCAATGTGAATTCTGAGTCTGCCAAGATTTCATATAGTTCTTTTAGAAGTGCTACAAATATTTGGCATTTTGAAGTGAAATGTAGTAGTAAAAGTGGATGCAAATCTCAGTAATCAGTCACCAGATAAACCTCTTTGTTCTTTTCTTTAAGTGTGTTAATAGTTCTTGCATGAAGGCGACCACGGGTGTCTCTTCAGGGTTCTTTAAGTGTAACTAGTATCCACACTGTAACAGGTCTTTTTAATAAGTCATAACACCAATAAATACATAAGTAATTAGCACACAAGCCTGAAGATAAATATCTCATGTGTAATTTAGCTGTACAGTGGAAGTATGAGCAGTAGCATTTACTTTATAATTAATCCTCCAAACTCTCAAAGGCTCCTAAATTAACCCAATTTTCTAGATGGAGTTTTGTTACAGGCCAAAACCCATTGTCAACATAGGTGGAAATAATCCTCCTTGAACTCATCTCATAATACCATAAAACCATCTAAAATCTCTCATGGGGTCCCCAAACAATAATCTCTTTCCTTGCTATCGTCATCTTCTGAGGATGGGCTACTATACACTTGGATCATCTTAATAACTCATCTGATGGATCCCACTGTCTCCTCTGGGCACACAAAGGCTGGATAGTTAACTGGCATTAACCTGCTGCCAGGCATTAGAACCAAAACTGGTAAAAAAAATTAATTGTGCCTTTTGATTTCTGTTCTATGTACATAGGCAAGCCACGTCTGTCTTCTAGGTCTAAAACATTCTATAATGTTCCATGAAGCACACAGAGGACTCATCTAGATTTTTCTACAAAGTCATACCCATACTGAGAACTATTTCCTTGCTAAGAAGCAGTTATGGCCTGTCTCAGTCTATTCATTTTTGATGCAATCCTCTGGGTAGTGGCTTTGATCTGTCCCCGAGTAATCAGGTGAGCAGAAGTAGTCCTTGGCTTTGCTACTTGGAGTGGTTGCCAACCCTTGGGAGGCTAACATTAGCCTTTTGATTCATTTGGTCATCTCCTGAGTTTCCTATTTGATATAGTCTGACATTTTTACAAACATCATTATTTTTTACACAAGCATATTCTCTGCTAAAAGTCATTAATGGGGAGAGGGGCTTTTCCTTTTCCCATTCAAAGGATCCTTCCAGAAGACCCGAAAAACAGGTCGAGTCAGTGAATTAGTTTCCATTGCATGCCTCTGAGATGCTGTAAGAGAATCATCATCAACTTAAAAGAAAAAAAATGTTTTAAGAGTAATAAGAGAATCCTTAGGGGAAGCATGACCTCCATATTCCCCCATCTTTGCTTTAAAAGAGATTTTTTGAATTGGGGTTAATAACATAGTTTGTTTTTTAGGTAATGGCTTATAAAGCACCGTTTAGGGTATTTTGTTAGAAGTTGTATATCTGTAATGTTAATAGGCAACAATTACAAAGATATTTAAGGAAAATATAAGATAAAATTATTAGAGACAAAAACACATCTAGTTTATATATTAGTTCTAATAATATTTAAATATATAAACAAATTTTATTTAAATTTGACCTTTTAATGTAATTATTATTAATATCCAATTTTTAATTACAGTGACATGATTTAGAATGCCAAATAGTTGAGCATTTTTAGTTATCTTTGTTTAAAAATAGTCACGATATAATTAATTATATATAAATATAAATCTTTAAAAAGTATATTACTGTTAATAATTTTTGTTTAGAGTACATCAGTTTGGTTAATTGCATTTTTAAGTTTTGTATTTTAGAAGGTACTTAGGAAATATAAGTATATTTAACTTATAAAGAAGTAGTAATTAACATCATAGTTGTATTAATATTAATAACATTTACTGGAGTGGTTTAGAATTTATTATTTAGTAAGATAATTATAATTATAGCTTTATGTAGATTAACAGCATTTTCAACAAAAAATTAAAGAATAGTTTTAGACCTTTCATAAGTTTACAGAATAGTGCTAAAGATTAGAAACAGAATTATTAGCTGATGGCATTTAGTCAAAGCAAAACAGATGTAAGCCAGATTTTTTAAATGACAGGGATTTTTGAATGGTATTAAACATTAAATATAATGTATATTATGAGCCTTAGGGTGTCCCTCTGCCCCGTGCATCCACTACAATTAAATCAACTTCTTTGCTTATTGAGGATCTCTCCTTTTCATCTGGAGACCCTCCTATGCCCCATCTTCTCCCTAGCATCTGCATGCTAATCTCACTTAACATAATGTTTTCCAGTTATATTGCACGAATTACTACAATAAAAAAATTTTAAAAATATAATGTATATTGTATAAGGAGATCACTCATTGGTTATCTAGTATGTATATAAAACCTATATATTTAATGCTATAGGCACCTATGAAATATTTAGATATACCTCAGATGCACAAAACATTTAGCCCTCATATATATATATATGTATATATATATATACATATATATATATGCAGGATATCAAATCTATATTAACCCCAAATAATAGTTGTTTATTTATTTTTGTTAGATAGCTGGCTAGACATTAGTAGATGGGGTCATCTGGAATAGACTGGAATTTTACCTGCAGATCTCTGCTCACTTTGATCTCCTCTCCTGTGTAAAAGGGGCAGAGAAACAACACAGGATATCCCAAACTGTAACTTTTAAAAATATAATAAATATTTTGTTTTATTTTATTTTGCCATTTTTATGTGCTTTTATTGGTGCATAAGGTCTCACATCATACGTAAATCATGTTGACAATGACATACATTCACACAACACTTAGTGCTCTCCCACCTACCTGTAACATTTTAACAGGTTGTAAAATACAGACATTTAAGCCCTGATTTTGTTAAAGTCTAACTAAAAGATTATCTTGATAAAGATGCAAAATCTTTGTTTAAGCTAGTTTTTAGTAAATTGCTACCTAGAGCAAGAAAAAACCCTTTTGTTTTAAGAAAAGCCTTAATAAAATGTGAAAGAGATATTTTCTTTTAGGCTAATATATTGTAACAATTTATTAACAACAGATCATTCTCTTAAGAAAATAATTGTTTTAAACATAGAATCAAAGCATCAAATGTGATTTTTAGAAAACACTTTAAATAATTCTTTTCAGTTTTAACTAATGTTATAACACACACCTAATAAACATATTTATTGATTTTTCTTATATTAAAAATAGTCTTTATAAAAAAATCTTTTAATTTATTACCTTTCTTAGGTAATTTATCATTTATGTTTTTAATAGTTGTTAATCAAAACATAGCCTAACTTTTTTATCCTTTTATACATAGAGTCACATTTAATCAAAATTTTAATTCAATAATTTATATTTAGTTAATGTCCAAAGGAAGGCAATCAATTTATTTTTACCCATATGATGAAAAAATTTGATAGACTTGAATATATTGCCTTTTGCTGATGTTAAAAGACAAAGGATACTTTATATTTAGTAATTAATGCTTAGCATTTTAATTACATACAACTTAGATTTTTTAAAAGATAGACATTTATAAAAGTTTATACTATTTATGTTTACCTAATTTACCCATTTTTTTTTCGGTACTGGGGATTGAACTCAGGAGCATTCTACCTCCGAGCAATACCCCCAACCCTATTTTTTATTCTTTATTTTGAAACAGGGTCTCACTAAGTTGCAGAGTGCCTCACTAGGTAGTTGAGGCTGGCCGCGAACCTGCGTCCTCTGGTCTGAGCCTCCCAAATTCTGGGATTACAAGCATGTGCCACCACGCCTAGCTCCTAATTTACCCATTTTAATAGCTGTTTTAGATTATCTGTGAAAATTAAGATGTTAAACAAGTATAGTTAGCATTTTAAGCCTTCTTTTCCAAAAAATATCTAAACAAAAATTATCATTATACTTTAGACATCTAACAAAAGTAGATGCAATTCTGATTGGCAAGCATCCTGAAAAGGAATCATGTTAATAATTTTTAATAATATCTTTTACTCCTATATTTTTTAAATGTTTTTTATTGGTGCATTGTAATCATACATCTTTGTTAGGTACAAGCTGGTAAAGGCATACATGCACACATTTCTCATTTAACCCTTCCCCAATTCCTGCCCCACTCCCTCACCCTCCCTCCTTCTCACGTTCAGTTTAGTGATTGACTTTGATATGTTTGTGAAAGTAAATCCTGTGCATTAGGGTGTCCCCCTTCCCCCCACAATCACCTTCAGTTAAGTCACCTTCTTTGCTCATCTAAGATTTATCCTTCTTCATCTGGAGTCCCTCTTATGCCCCACTTTCTCCCTAGATTCCGCATGTTAGGGAGAACATACGATTTTTTACTTTTTGTGACTTACTAATCTCACTTAGCATAATGTTTTCCAGTTCCATCCATTTCTCCACAAATGACATGATTTTATTCTTCTTTATGGCTGAGTAAAACTCCATTGTGTTCATATCCCATAGTTTTGTAATCCATTCATCTGTTGATGGACATCTTGGCTGGTTTCATAGTTTGGCAATTGTGAATTGTGCAGCTATAAACATAGATACACATGCATTGGTCTGATAGTTTGGTTTCCATTATTTTGGGTACAGACACATAGACCAATGGAGCAGAATAGAAGACTCAGAAACAAACTCACATGTCACAGTCAATTGATTTTTGACAAAGGAACCAAAAACATATACTGGAAAAAAGGTAGCCTCTTTAACAAATGGTGTTGGCAAAAATTGGTTAACCATATGCAGGAAAATGGAAATAAACCCCACTTTCTCACCCTGAAGAAGAGTCAATTCAAGATGGAAGTCAGGCCAAAGACCTTGAAGAGGGCATAGGACCAACACTTCAACACATAGGCACAGGTAAAAACTTTCTCAAGACCCCAAAGGTACTAACAACTCAAAGGAAGATCAATACACGGGACTGCATGAAACTGAAGAGATTCTGTGCAGCAAAGGAAATTATTAAGAACCTCAACAGAGAGTCCACAGAGTAGGAGAAAATTTTTACTCCTATTTTTATCATCAAATTTAAATAACTTATTTTTTTAAGAATTTAGGTCACATGAACTGAAAAGTATTTGAATCCATTTTAGTTGTTTCTGTTATTATTATTCTTTTTAATTTATGAGTGCTCATTTATTTGTAAGCCAATTTTGGTACCATAGATAAACAAAACACTTACATATATAAATATACATAAAGATAGAGAAAAAACAAATGTCTTATAATTTGCAGAGAGGAAACAAATGTCTTATAGTTTTAATTTGCCAGGCATCTTATTTTTAGTAACAGGGTATTAAACATTGTGCTAGATTTAAAGTTTTATATATTAAAATACAACCTATTACAGATATCTGTTTTGTGCCAGTAAGTGACAGAGTATAAGATGGATATATATATATGCCTGTACAGTAGGGGGTGTCTGAGGCAAAGTCCACCAGTCAAGGCTGACACTAAATCAAATGATTTAGGTGGCCACTTGTCACTTTGAGGAAGACTGTACATCAGACATTACCACTGCTTGTTTCTTAGGAAGGAAAACTTTAAATATTTAGATTTTTATTATTTTTAGAATAAACCTTTATTTTTAATTTACATTAGGGACAAACTGTATGAGAAAACTAGTCTTTCCCTAATTTTTAAGTTTTTTTTTTTTTTTTTTGCTGTAGGGATAAATTTTTATGGATAGCATAATTTAAAAAAATATTAAAGCCTGAGATATGCATCCCTCACTATATTTTAAAAAGCCAAACATTATTATAAATAGGTCAGGAAAGGGTGAGTGAGGGCTTTTTAAAAATTTAAAATCAAAGTGAACATATTTTCTTGAAATTTGCTGCAAAATATTTGGATCAGGACCCTGCATAACAGGATAGACAGGTATGATTTGTTGGAAAATAGGATCTCTGTCACCTTGTCACATATTTAGTCTCTTTTTTATAGTTTTAAAGGGATTATTGGGAGACCACTGAGCAGGTGAAGGAGAAAGATATTGTTATCTTTACTTTCATTTTCTCTACAGCTAGCTCAGGAGGTGCTGAGGCTGAGCGGCAGCATGGTGTGCCTCATTTTGAGGGGTCGCTCTGTTAATGACAGGGAAAGCTTGAGTCTCATAAAAAGGTTCTAAACAAGCCTGTTAGAAACCATGCTATAATGACATTCTTATCCTTAATTGTTTATAATAGGTTGAAATAGGATGAGACCAGTAAAATGTTTAGGGGGTTTATGTAATATTTACAAATTTACTGAAGTCTAAAATTAGTTAAATAACTTTTTTTAATAGAAGCAAAAGAGGCAATCTTACACTTTTGTGTATCAAGTTTCCTATTAAAACGACTGCCAAATGGGCTCAAATTATTCATTTTCTAGAAAATATTTTGAAGTACTTACTAGTTGCCAGACATTGCTTGATGAGAGGAACACAACTGAGAACAAGATGGGGAAGGTCCAGGTCTACTCTTAATATATCTATTCTTTTTATTCTTTTTTTTTGTTGTTGTTGTTGGTGGTGGTACTGGAGATTGAACCTGGGGGCATTCTATCACTGAGCTACACTCCCAGCCCCATTTATTTTTTTTTATTTTGAAACAAGGTCTCACTAAGTTGCTGAGGGCCTTGATAAGTTGCTGAGGCTGGCCTCAAACCTGTGTTGCTCTTGTCTCAGCTTCTCTAGTGTTGAGAATACAGGAATATGCCACCATGACCTGCTACTCTTACATTCTTATGAGCATCAAAGGATAAAAAAGGAACAAAAAATATGTAAATAAATATCTGATATAGAAGGAATGGACTGCAATGTAGGCAAAGAAAAGAGATAAATGTGATGCCTCTGAGGTAGAAATATGTATGAGGGCAGACTGGATTCCTATATTTTGCTTACTTTGCCATTTTCCCATGAGAAAATGAACTCGCACCAGCCCAAAATAGCTTCTTTTCCTACAGGTAAATGCTGCAGCATTTAATAGTCCTAATAAATATCTGTTACTAACCACCTGTTAACAGTTCCCATGTAAGTATAACTATAAAACCCTGGACTGACTCAACAGTAGCTCATGATACAAAGACTACAACTAGTGCTTATAGTGATTGGCACTATCAGGTGGTCACAGCCCAGTGACCCTTTCCCAAGTGATTTTAAAGAGTCTATCAGAACCTTTTCTAAAAATACAGTGCCCTAATGCAGCTGTGCCATTTAGAGAAGCTAATTCTTCAATAGTTGAGTCAAGGCAGTCTCTCACAAACATATATAGTGGGGGTGGGGAGGTGTTCTGCTCTATGTGCCTAGAAAGGAAAAAGTATAAGATGTATGTAGGAAAGTATGTAGTCTTTTATTGTAAAAATATGAACTTGGAGTGTATCAACTTTGCTCATAGTAATGCTGTGAGCAAGAACTGAATATACTCCAGAAATTTAATATACTATAGATGTCCCCAGGCTATGCTTCATTTATTAGTACAAATAAAGTGATAGTCACAACTACAAGCCAAACTCCTTTTTTTTTTTTTTTTGCTTTCATCTATTTACAAAGAATATCTGCATGCCAAAAATATACGCTTGCTGGTTCACAGTGTTGAACCATCAACTTCATAGTGTTGGGCACACACATGCTAATCTAACACCCTCAGTCACTCTAAGATGGTGACTATAACTTTTCTCCTGCTCTCTCTCAGTGGATGTCCTGCCCACTGAGCTTCATGACAGTAGCTCATGATTCCACTATTGTTTGCTATCCCCAGAGAATGTTAATGTGTGCCCCCCCATGTCTCCTATGTCACCACTCTTTAGCTTGCAAAATACTGTCCTCTTAGAATAAACCAGGACAATGTTTCCTGTTTTATTTTTTACCAAGCTTTGTTTATTGATAGACCTTTATGACCTGACTAAGCCTTGCCAGCCAATTGAAGAAACGATTTGAGGGTTGGGGATATAGCTCAGTAGCCAAGTTCTTGCTGGGCATGTTCAAGGCCCTGGGTTTGATCCCCAGAACTGCAAGAAAGAAAACAAAAGGCCAAAAGGAGGAGGAGAAGGAGGAGGAGGAGGAGGAAAAAAAGGACTCAACTCTTTCTGAATTTCTTTGAAATATTTCTCCTTCATAGGCTCAAGAAGTAAGAAATTAAAAACTAGTGGGGTTAATCATTTTGGTCTCTCTGTTCCTATCCTCTCTAGAAGCTGAGAAACATCATATCCCCTTTCTCATTACATCAAAAGGGAAAAAAAAGCCTATGGCAAGTTAGAGGCCAGTCTTAGCAACTTAACAAGACCATCAACAATTTTGTTTAAAAATAAAAAGTAAAAATGACTTGGGGTGTAGCTCAAATGAAAAATGCCTCTGGATCCAATCCCTAGTACAAAGGAAGGGAGGAAGGAAAGAAGGGAGGAAGGAAGGAAGGAATTCGTCTTCATATTGACTATTGTGATTAGATTGATATCTGTAGTTTTTTTCTTTCTAAAATGGTTCCTCATATGACAGCAACTATAAACACCCTTCTTTGATGGGGCTCCAGGTGGTTGGCCACAGGGAATTACAGGGTACCTTTCACAGAATACTTTTTTAGTTAGTATTGGCAGTTAGTTTAATGCTTATGTTTTAGGTTCAGTTAGGTTCAGGTGCATTGGTCAGGTGGACAGGAGTGCAACTCAACAAGACACATGAAACAAGGGAGCATTTTATTACTAACAGATCCCAAAAAGAAGAGGGCAGAATGCCTACCATAGCCAATAGGAGGAGATAGCCATCTGGGGCATACACACTCAACCAACAAATGGAAAGCAAGATAAAAAGAAAGGGACCTATTGGACAAGTACTTTACTGGGACATTACCAACAAAGCATCTCATGGAGAGTTCTAATTGGTGGGTTCCATCCAGTCACACTGTGACTGAGAGATGGTCTGTGAGTCATGTTTGCAGTCCATGCAGGGTGTGTGGTTTGTGGGGTGAGTCAAACAATTTGTATCTAGCTGTCCCTTAGGGATAGATACCAGGAGGCGATTGTGAAAGACAGATATCTAGATCAATTACACTAGAGAACTGGAGGAGACAGAGAACTAGAAACTGTCAAAGGTGACTAAGCCTGGTGCTGAAGTGTAAAGTTAAGCTCATCTCCAAAATGAATGCCAAGGCAACATAAAACATAAAAATTCACTACATTTCTTTCTTAAGGTGTGGGAGACTTGATGTTCTGGGTTCCCTCTTTTATAATGTTTTTCCACAAATGAAATAATTTTTTCCAAGCAAGAGGAAAGTTACACTTCTTTGAGTAATAATCAAACCTGATGAAAACAGGGATCTTGTCTCTGGAGGAGTCTTGCTGCATTTTCATATGCACTGGCATAAGTATTAGCAAGGATACATTTAAAAAATTAGCCCAACTAGGATTAAGATAGTGGAATAGAGGAAGACAGCATGTTTCAGTTGCTCCAAGACTCAGAACTTAATCAGCAGAAAGACTGCTTCTTGGCAATAAAAGAAAAGCAGTCATATGTCAATGGAAGAAAGACAGCCAAAACCTGGTGGAATTGGATACAGCACAGAATTGGATTAAAAGAAGCTCTATGCATCTCATCTGGTGAGCAGAGAATGGAGTCAATGCCATCTTGGTGAGCCAGCACCAGGCCTGGTAGCTGCAGGGATTGGGGGCTTTCAAAGACCAGTCCAGAAAAGAAGAAGCAGAATCTTGTTGAGCCGGTGACTACAAAAAACTATCATCAAAAGCAATCATACTCTACTCCATGCTCAGATACCTCAAGCCTCGACTCCCCAGACTGCCTATCCAGATTGCCCAGTGAAATACCATGACTGCAACTGAACTCAGACTGAGAACTAACAGGACCTTCCTGCAGTGACCCCAGTGGCTACATCTCACCTCATCAAGACCGCTGTGAATCTACAGACCAAATAGCCAGACCACTCAGAGAATTCCCATGGCTTCAGCTGAACTCATCACTGTCTGAAGGAATGCAGACAGCTTTCCTCAAGACCCTGAATTTACAAAGCATCCCAATGGGAGCTTGCACAACTACAGCGACTTGACTGACAATGAATAGAAGTGCAGGGTCTGTGGGTTGGCAAATCATTCCTGCAGAGGTGGGGGCAGGAGTTACAGTCAAACACTGCAGAAATGTGAATTAGCAGGCAGTCCCTAGGCATTCAGAGAGGAGGTACCTAACATCAGCAGTTCACCCCACCCTGCAGGGTCTCCAGCAATCACCACAGGACCACCAGCCATGTTGTCTGTGGGGTGAAATAACTCAGTCAACTATCCTGCAGACTCTGAAGGCTATAAACTCACACTCCATGGTGTTTGGACAATATAAGCACCAAAGCCAGAGGCCAACAAGGTCTCACATGATCGCAGCCATCCAGAGCAGCAGTGATGTTCCTAGGGATAAATTACAGAACCAACCAAGCCCCAGGATCAAAATGGTACAATCTCTCACTGCCAGAGCATGGGCCCTGAAAGGAGGGAGGCCAGGGACCAGCAGGGGTTCACATGATCACAGGTACAGGATGGGAACTTAACACTTTCTCCACCAGCAGTTTGGGCTTAGCATGCATGCATGCCAGTTGCCAGGGACTGACAGCTCTCCACATTATCTTAACCAACAGATTAGTAGTAGTGTCCCTGGGCCATCAAAGCTCAGCCAGCCAGGCCATAAGCTCAGAACATAGTAATCTCTGGCCCTGATGAGTTTAGACCCAGTGGCCACAGAGGTTAGAGGTCAGTGCTCTGTAGAGATTCATGAGTTCACAACCAACAGAGCAGCAGGGGTGTCTTGGGACATTAAATCCCAACCAGCAGGCTGCAGGCTCTGGATGGAACATCAAAGTCTCAGGTCCTATGGAGTTTGGGCCTGGAGAGCATGGCGACATACACCCAATAAAAGACTCCTGGTTGCCTGTACTAAGAGCTATATCTTGTTAAAGAGGGTCTGGGGGACAAACACAAAAGTTTGATTATATGAGACATATTTGTAGAGGCAAATATATAACTCCAGCATAGGCATTATTATAAAGACTTACCAAATAGATACAAGTGTCTCAAACAAAGAGGAAGAGGATGCCAAGACAACATAAATACAAACCTGAGAACTCTGAAAGCATGAGACTGAAGACCAGTGAGGAAGGAATAAACTCCCATAACTCAACAAGAAAGACCATGAATACTGAGCCACAGGAAATGCCAGAAGGAAAATTCAAAGCTTTGGTTTTCAATATGATCAAAGGCCTCAGAAATGAAGTTGAACAAAGTATACAAGAAATGAAAAAAATATGAATAGAGAAATTGAGGCCATTTGTAAGAACCAAAAAGAGGCTTTGAAAGAAATGGAGTCAATAAATGAATTAAATACTTCAATAGAAACCACCTCTGGCAGGGTAGACAACCTGGGAAATTGAGTCTCACTCTTTGAAGACAGTGAAATACTAGCAATATACATTCAAAACTAACCACACAGTCAACAATATAGAGAAGACAATACCACAACATGATCAGAACATCCAAGAAATATGAGATAATATGAAAAAGCCTAGTTTACAGATAATAGGAATTGAAGAAGTTTTAGAAGCACAACCCAAGGATATTAGAAGCCTCTTTAGAGAAATAATATCAGAGAATTTCCAAACATAGAAAAACACTTGGACATCTACATACAGGAGACATTCAGATCATCGACAAGACAAGATCAAAGAAGAACTTCTCCATGCCACATAATAATCAAAATGAAAACATATAGGCCAAAGGAAGAATCTTAAAAGCATTGAGAACAAATGAGCAGATGACATTTAGGGACAAAACAATAAGAATCACTCCTGACTTCTCAACACTAGTTATGAAAGCCATGAAGAGCTGGTATGATGTACTCCAGATCCTGAAAGAAAACAACTTCCAACCAAGACTGATATATCCAGCAAAGATATCATTCAAAATTGATGGAGAAATAAAACCTTCTAAGACAAACAGAAACTAAAAGAATTCATGACTACCAAGCTGGCACTAGAGAATACACTTAAAGAAATAAAACACAAAGAAAAAAGAAGTAAATACCAGAACCAGAGAAAAGCAAATTTCACCAAATGAGCAACTAAGTGAAGGAGAAATAACACTATATAAAACCAAAAATATAACTCAAAATAACAGGAAACAAAATTCATCTCTCAATAATAACACTGAATGTCAAAGGTCTAAACCCCCCAATTAAAAGCATAGACTGACAATGTGGATTAAAGAAAATAATCCAACTATATGCTGCTTGCAAGAAACTCACCTTGCAGGCAAAGATATCTATAGGCTAAAGGTGAAAAAAATTATATCATGCAAATGGAAACCAAAACCAAGCAGGGGTAGCAAAGCTCATATGAAAACAAGAAGATATAGAAAAGAAACTGACCAATGACAAGGAAAGAGATAGAAACAACCATAAAAAGTCTTCCATCAAAGAAAAGCCCAGGTCCAGATGGAGTCCAAGCTGAATTCTACAAAACTTTTACAGAACTAAACCCAACACTTCACAAGTTATTCTCTGATATCAAAAGAGATGAAATCCTCCCAAACTCCTTCCAATCACCTTAATGCAAAAACCAAACAAAGATCCCTCAGGAAAAGAAAATTACAGATTGGCCTCATTGATGAATATAAAATCAGAAATTTTAAGCAGAATACTAGTGAAACACAATCAAAACCACGTTGTCAAAATTGTACACTATGATCAAGTTGATTTCATCCTAAGGGTGCAAGGCTGGTTCAACATACAAAAATCAATACATGTTATTCACCACATAAGCATAACTAATGACAAAAGTCACATGATCATCTCAATAGATGCTGAAAATGTATTTGACAAAATTCAACACCCCTTCATGTTAAACACACACACACACAAGAAAATTGAGGTAAGGAACTTACCTCAACATTATTAAGGCAATATACAATAAACCCAAAGTCAACATCATATTGAATGGGGAAAAATGAAAAAATTTTCTTTAAAATCTGGAACAAAACAAGGATGCCCACTATGACCCATCTTTTTCAATAACTCCTTGAGTCTTTTGTCAGAATGATAAGGCAAGAGGAGAATATAAAGGGAATTCAAATAGAAAAAGAAAAACTGAAATTATCTCTATTTGCAGTTGACATGATCCTATATTCAGAAGAGCCAAGAAACTCAACTAAAAGACTTCTAGAGCTGATTAACAAATTCAGCACAGTAGCGGGATACAAAAATCAATCTAAAAAAAAGAGTAGCTTTTCTGTATACCAACCATGAATCCACAGAGAAAGAAATACTGAAAACAATTAAATTAACAATAATCTCAAACACAGTAAAATACCTAGGAATAAATCTAACCAAGTAAGTAAAAGACCTCTACAATGAAAATTATGAAACACTAACGAAAAAAAATTGAAGGTCTTAGAAGATGGAAAGATCTCCCTTGCTCTTGGATAGGCAGAATAAATATCATCAAAATGGTTATTCTACCAAAAGTGGCTTACAGAGTCAATGCAATCTCTATCAAAATACCAATGCCATTCTTCGCAGACATAGAAAAACCAATCATAAATTTAATATGGAGAAACAAAAGACCCAGAATAGTCAAAGCAATTCTCAGCAATAAGAACCATGCATGAGACCTCACAATTCCTGACTTCAAATTGTACTATAGAGTTATAGTAATAAAAGTAGCATGCTATTGGCACAAAAACAGACACATAAACTAGTGGGACAGAATAGAAGAAACAGCAACAAATCCACATATCTATAGCCAATTTATTTGGGGCCAAACACATATGTTGGAGAAAAGATAGTCTTTTCAACAAATGGTGTTTGAAAAACTGGTTATCCAGTTGCAGAAAAAATGGAATTAAATCCTTATCTCTCACCCTGCACAAGAGTCATGTGGAGATGAATCCAAGACCTGAAAATTAGACCAGAGACTGTGAACTTACTAGAGGAGGGCATAGGTTCAACACTTCAACATATAGATATAGGTAGAAACTTCCTCAATAAGACCTCCAAAGCTCAAGAAATTAAAATAAGAATGAATGTATGTGATGTAATTAAATTAAAAGGTTTCTACTCATCAAAGGAAACCATCAAGAGTCTAAAAAAAGAGCCTACAGAATAGGAGAAGATCTTTACCAGCTACCTCTTTGATAGAGGACTAATATCTAGAAAACACAAAGAACTTAAAAGAGTTAACACTAAAAAAACAAATAACCCAATCAAGAAATGAGGACTGGAACTGAAGAGGCACTTCACAAAAGAAGAGATACAAATGGCCAATAAATCATGGAAAAAAATGTTCAACATCATTAACAATCAGGGAGATGTAAATCAAAACTACAGTGAGATTCCACCTAACCCTACTCAGAATGCAATCATGAAGAAGTCAAACAACAATAAAAGCTGGTGAAGATATGTGGAAATAGAAACTCTTCTACACTGTTGGTGGGATTGCATATTAGTGTAGCTGCTATGGAGATCAGTGTGGAGATTCTTCAGAAAAGTGGGAATGGATCCACCATATAATCCCAAAATACCATTCCTAGTCATCTTTCCAAAGGGGCTGAAATTTTTAAAAAATGGTAATATATACATATCCATGTTTATGGCAGCACAATAGCTAAATTATGGAACCAACTTTAGTGTCTATAAACAGATGAATGTATTACAAAATTATGAGATATACACAAATGAAATCCCACTTAGTTTTATTGCTAAGTAACAAGACTATGTCATTTTCAGGAAAATGGATGGACCTGGAGAACATTACGCTAAGTGAGACTAGCCAGTTACAGAAAGCAAAGGGTTATATGTTTTCTCTCATATGTGGAAGCGAGGCAGTATTCAGGATACCAGACCGTCTTTAGATAATGGAGGAGAAACTCCAGGGGAGCCAGGAATGCGGTCTAGGTTAAGAGGAGGGGAGGATCAGTGAAGGAGTGACTTCCACTGATATTCTGTGCATATGTGAGAATACCAGTGTCAGTCTCAAAGCCCTGTATGGGGAAGGGAGGATGGGTAGGAGCCAGGGGAAAGTGCATGTATGCCACTATCACTATAATTCACATTATGATGTGAGACTATAATGCACCAATAAAAGTACAAAAATAAATAAAAATTTGCACAAACTATGGTAAGAAAATTCAGGACACCAAACTCCATGCATTATATTCCCATGTGTCCTAGTCTTTGTTAGAGGACCCCACCATATTAGATGATCCCCCTCACTTATTTATGTCATTTACTCCCACAAAACTGGATTATATTCCTCTTTGTATACCTAGATTAGGGAAATCTCCAAATGTGTAGTGTGTATATATATATATATATATATATATATATATATATATATATTATTTTTAGCATGGATTTTTATACATTTCTTGGGTACAACAGGGTTAATTACACATTTATGTTGGGTACAAGCTAGTACAGGTAAAGACATCCATGCACATATTTCTCATTAACCCTTCCCCAATTCCCACCCACCCTCCCCCTATCTCCTGGTCAGTTGTTTAGTGATTGACTTTGATGTGATCTTGTAAGTACATCATGCTCATTAGGGTGTCCCCCCTCCTCCCATTACCTTCCATTAAGTCAAATTTTTTGTTCACCTAAGAATTCTCCTTCACCTGGAGTCCCTCTTATGTCCCATTTTCTCCCTAGCTTCCACATATTAGGGAGAGCATTTGATTTTTAACTTTTAGTGACT
>PVLC010005356.1:0-77106 GCA_004027655.1 Graphiurus murinus | reverse complement strand
CCCGCTTAAAAAAAAAAAAAAAAAAAATACAGAGCCAACATAATCAGCCAATGGAGGCATTCCTATTAAAGTTGAGAAGAAAATAAATGTGCCTGATAAGGCACATTTTTATTGCTTGAAATTGCTCTGGAAGTTTCAGACAATGTAATAAGAAATGAAACAGACATAACAATTGAAAGAGTAAATACATTTATTACATTGTGGGTTACAATATTAGGCAATATAAGAATACACTAAAAACATTGGAATTAACAAGTTGTACTAAAGTTATGGATGCATTATATATCTAAAAAACAGTAGGTGTCCTACATAATACCATATTGTCTATCTATGCTGTCTAATTAGTTTTTATTTATTCACCTACTCAGTTAAACTATCCTATCCCAGTGGCCCATTTCTTTACTATCCCAATTATTCATGCAACTTATAATCATTGAGTTTGATTTTTATTTGCTGAAAATGCCAAAACACTAATAATAGTAATATTGCAGTACTGAGGTGACTTAAGCCCAGTTGGGCTAAGAGATGGTCTCGTAGGAAGTGATATCCCACCTTACTCTGAGCACTGGAAGAGAATCTGAGATGAGGCTTTATTTGTTCAACAAATCCTTGCTGAGTGCCTGTGCCAGACACTCTACTGAAGCTGGGAGGACGTGATGATATGCTCCTGCCACTCTGGAGCTTGGGGTCCAATGAGAAAAAGGGAAGTGAAATAAATAAACCCACAGAAATATTTTTTAAATGCAAGCTGTGATAAGGTCTGTGAGGGAGTAATAGAAAAACAGTAAGTTACAGGGATGAGGAAAAGAGAGAACATAGAGTTTAGAATGAAGGGCCAGATACGTATATCTGAAGAGATGGCATGCCAGCTCAGACTTTTGAGGGGCCAGGAAGGAGCTGCTCAAACAAAGGGGGTGAGAAGCATCCCTGGGGCGCATGGCAAAGAGCTAGAAACCAAAGGCCAGTGAGCCAGAGGAAGAATATTGAGAGATGCAGTTAGAAAGATTGTCAGGGCCGATACGGGGCAGTCTGTGTAAGTTTGGATTCTTTCTGCTGCTGATAATAGGACTAATTAAGAAGTTCAAACAGGAAGAAGTTTATGATCTGACAAAATAAACATGTTCACATCTTCAGTATGCATAATAAACACAAATATTTAAATGTTTGTCATAGACATAATAAATATCACGTGGCCCAAAGGCAGGTGACATCAGGAGTCGGTAGGCTGGTTGCTCCATCACATTCTCAAGGATGCAGGTTCTTTCATTGTTCTCACCCCCATTCTTGGGAGTCTCTGCCTGAGCTGGATCCTCCTATGGTACCCAAGTGGCTGCTGGGGTTCATTTTTTAAGCACAAATAAACCTTCCCCCAAAAGTGCTAACCCATCTCTTCCCTCCCTTCCCCTCCCCAGCCAGATTGTGACTGTTCCCCCAGCCAGATGCAGCCAATGCCTAGAACTTCCACTGGCAAAAGGAATGGAATGCCTGTGACTGCTCAGTCTTTCACCCTGCAGGCCTGACCAGGAACAGCAACACCTGTGTAAAAGGTTCTTACCATGGTGCCACGAATGTCTTCACGAGTACTTAGTGAACTGAGATGGAAAAACACTGGATCTAACAATCTCTGATGAAAACATTATTTCTTTAATTACAAAGGTAGGCCAAAAACTATAGTAGGAATAGCACTGCATGTGATTTTAGTACAAATAAAAGCCACAGATAGACAGGTGCCATGGCATATGCCTCTAATCCCAGTACTTAGGAGGTTGAGATAGGAAGATTGCAAGTTCAAGGCCAGACTCAGTGACTTAGCAAGAACTTGTTTCAAAATAAGAAATAAAAGAAGGGCTTGGGGTGTGGCTCAGAGGTACAACATCCCTGGGTTCAATCCCCAGTACCATAGGGGAAAAAATCATGGATATTTTCATATTATATACAGATATGGTTACATTACCTCCCTATATTCCCTTCACCTGTTTTTTGATCCAATATCTGGAAGGGCATGAATCAAAGACTACTCTATACTACTCTACACTGTACCCTTATTCACATTAAACAATAGCAGCAATCACACTAATAGATCTCTTAAAATTTTAAATTTAATGTTAACACCTATGTTTTAACTTTGGAACATCGATTGTTATTCAATGCATTAATAAATTGATACATGGATGACTATTCTACAAGTTCTACAAGTGGGCTTTTTTTTTTTTTTTTTGCAGTACTGGGGATTGAACTCAGGGGCATTCTACCTCTGAGCTACACCCCCAGCCCTATTTTTTATTCTTTATTTTGAAACGGAGTCTCACTAAGTTGCGGAGTACCTCACTAGGTAGCTGAGGCTGGCCTTGAACTCGGATCCTCAGGTATCAGCCTCCCGAATGCTGGGATTACAAGCGTGTGCCACCATGCCCGGCTACAAGTGGGCTTTTGATAACTATTTCAATATAATTTGTTTCCTTTGTAATCTAATGTATTTTATATATTGAAAAAAACTTATTCTGCCAGGCATGGTGGCTCACGCTTGTAATCCCAGTATTTGGGAGGCTGAGACAGGAGGATCACAGGTTTGTGGCCAACCTCAGCTACTTAGTGAAGCCCTTGACAACTTTGTGAAGCCCTCGACAACTTAGTGAAACCTTGTTTCAAAATAAGGAATAAAAAATAGGGCTAGGGGTGTAGCTTGGAGGTAGAATGCCTCTAGGTTCAATACCCAGTTTAAAAAAAAAGAAAAAGAGAGAGAGAAGGAAGGAAGGAAGGAAAGAAGGAAGGAAGGAAGGTAGGTTATTCTTAAAGGGGAATCTATAGGCAAAAGCCTTCAACCTAAACTAAACAAAAAGCCAGATCAGAGGCCAGGACTGGTTATGGGGCTAAATTATGGTTGGCAACCATTGCACAATGTCCACCACTCATAACTTTACTGATCCATGTTAAATAACATGAATTTTTTTTTATCAAGGACAACAGGAAAACTGTTAAAATCTTTAAGTAAGATTTGTATTGAAGTATAGCATATATGAAGTTTATGTAAGTATGTATCTTGATAATTTTTCAAATTTTTATGTAATATTCTATTGAAGGATCTTAAGAAAATAAAATGATCAGATTTGCTATTTAGAGATATACTGGCTCAAGAACTGATTAAATAGAAAAAAAATCAGATATCAGAGATAACTTATTTATAATGGTCCAAACAAGAACTGCCTGACCAGAATTGTGGCAAGTGAGATGGAGAACAGAGACTGCAGGCAAGATTAAATTTGAATTTTGTGGTGTTGAAATGTATACAATTCATAAATCCTGTTTTTTTAAATTATAAAATTACAAATACAAAAGATACAATATCAAGTTAGGCACAAAACCTTGGAAGGAGGCTGGACGAGCTAAGCTTCACACAAACCTATCTCTGGCTCTAGGAGAAGGAGGTAGCAAGTCCACTAAGAGATTACCTGTACAGAGCAGTGACTATTGTCAGGCACTGGTGTCTGCATTTTAAACATGCTTTCCTTTGCTTAATGCTCACAGAAATTCTGTGAGATATTTTTATCTTCCCCATTTCACAAATGGGGAAACCAAGACTCAGGAAAGCAAGAAACAGGTGGTCAGCAGTAGAGCTGAAATGTGAAGAAGGCAAGGAGTCTGGCCCTCAGTCCCAAGCTACAGTGTCTCAATGTATGACTATCAAGAGTCAGGGTTGAGAAACCAGGCAGATGATAATACCATTTATTAGTAAAGCAAAAACTGCAAGATGAGCAATTAAAAGTACTTAGAGATAACAAGTTAAGCTTATAATCTTTTAAAAAATTTTTCTATTTATTTTATTTTTTATTGGTGCATTGTAATCATACATCTTAATGAGGTACAAGCTGGTAGCATCATATATGCACACAGCATTTGCATTTATTTAACCCTTCCCCAATTCGCACCCCATTCCATCATCCCCCCTCCCTCCTTCTCATGTTCGGCTTACTGCTTGCCGTTGATATGTCTGTGATTGTACATCATGTGCATTAGGGGGTTTCCCTCTCCCTGCTCCCATCACCTTCAGTTAGGTTGCCTTCTTTCCTCATCTAAGGTTTCTCCTTCTTCATCTTAAGTCCCTCCTATGACCTACTTTCTCCGTAGCTCCCGCATATTAGGGAGAGTATCCAATTTTTTATAAGTTTATAATCTTAATAACATCTAAACTGAGGCACCAAGTTAGCTATTGGATATGTAAGTCTGGGCCTCAGGGAGGCAGATATACTTGTGGGTGTCATCAGGGTGGGAATGAATGAAGTAACCTAGGGAGAGAGTACACTGCAAGTGAGGAAGGGGTCTGAAGGAATCAAAAGCGAGGTGGGGGGAGGTAGTCAGATAAGAGAAAAGTTCGGAGAGGTTGGTATCACAGAAGCCAAAGGGGAATGCTTTAAAAGAAGAGCATAAGCCGGGCGTGGTGGTGCATGCTTGTAATCCCAGTACTTGGGAGGCTGAGACCAGAGGATCCAGGTTGGCGGCCAGCTTCAGCTACTTAGTGAGGCCCTCCACAACTTAGTGAGACCCTGTTTCAAAATAAAGAATAAAAAATAGGACTGGGGGTATAGCTCGGAGGTAGAGGCACCTGAGTTCAATCCCTAATACTAAAAAAAAAAAAAAAAAAAAAGCATACAACTGGAATGGCTATCATCAAAAATATATATTTTTTAATGTTAGTGAGAATGAAAAGAAAAGGGAATTCTAACACATTGTTGGTGGGAATGTAGATTAGTACAGCCATTATGCCATGGAGACTTCTCAAAAATTAAAAATAGAACCACTATATGATCCAGAAATTCCACTACTGAGTATTTACCCAAAGGAGACAAAATCATTTTACCAAAAAGATATATGCACTCCATGTTTATGACAGCATTATTCACAATATCTAAAATATGGAGTCAACCCTGATGCACTTCAGTGGATGAATGGATAAAGAAAATGTGATATATTTATATGATGGAATACTATTTGGCCATAAAAAGAGTGACATCCTGTCATTTGCAGCAACATGAATGGAACTGGAGATCATTATGTTAAGTGAAATAAGCCAAACACAGAAAGACAAATACCACATGTTCTCACTCCTTGTAGGAACTAGTAAGTCAATCTTGTAGAGTAATGGAGCGAACTAGTAGTCACTGGAGACTTGGAATGGCAGGAAGAGAAAGGACAGAAAAAAATTTCAATAAAGTGCACAAAAACACAGAGAGGAGGAATAATTTCTGGCTTTTCTTTAGCACAGCAGAATAACTTGATTAAACAGTTTTTGATATATTTCAAAATGACTAGAAGAGTACAAAATCCCCAAGACATAAAAATGATTAGTGATTGAAGAAGTAGAAATGCTTATTACCTTGATTTGGTTATTACACAATGTATATATGAATTGAGTTACCATAATGTACCCCATAAAGATGCACAACTATTATGATAGCAAAAAGAAAACTAATAAAAATAAAAGGAGACCACAAAAAGCTACATTACTGAATAGAATTTGTGACCTTGACCCTTAATCAAGTCCATACAGATGAGCTTGGGATAAGAATACCACTATTTAAGAAAATCCCAAACCCCTACTTTTAGGAACTTTTAAATTAGCAATCAGAGATAAGTATATAAATATAGCAAATAATTCATGAGATGACCTGGTTACTGGCTAGATATGAGAAATTTTTCAAGTTTGTTTTAGGCCCAATAATATTTAAGTCCAGAAATCTAGAAAACGTAGGGAATGAAGGACACAAGCATATGTCTGACTTTCATCCAGCAACCCTGGGGTGGGGCTGTGTGGGCTGTGTGCATATACACTGGGGATTGAACCCGGGTATGTTCTATCTCTGAGCTACACTCCCAGCCCTATTTTATTTTTTATTCTTTTTATTTTGAAACATGGTCTTCCTAAATTACTGAAGGTATCTCATTTTACATATAACTATAACAGGAAGCAATAAAATAAGTCATAGGGAATCATTTTCTCTTCCACTATGCAGGATGCTGAAGATCTTAAGTCTAACCCATGCTCTTCTTCAGACTTGCCTTGTGGTCCTGGCAAATCAGATTAACTTTGAGGCACAGGTGAAGCAGACTGGGTGGTACAAGAGACTGTCAGTCCCTTTACAAAAGGAAACCTTGAAATTGCTGAGTCCTTAGAAAGCAGAAGTGGCTTTTATATGGGTACAAAGCATGTACCCTAGTGAGTTGTTACACACACATACACACACACATATAGTAATTTACATATAATAATATATAACTATATATCATAATAACCATATATAGTAATGATATGTGATAATTTTATGACTAGCTTATCCTAAATTATATGTCAGATAGCATAATATGATCACTGTATACAGTACAGTGTTTTGTGTTCATGCATAGTTTGCATATATATGTTTTATATAACATACATTTTAAATGTCTATTAACCGTATAGATTAATATAGTCACAAAATTTAATCCCTAATTTATGTCACAAACATAAATTTTAGTGAGTATTCATAATTAATAACTAAGGGCTAACAGTAAGATCCTATAGGTATAAACTGAATAAAATATAATTATGCAGTTCTTTTTTTAATAAGATTAGGAACATATAATTAAAAATCAAGTCTGGGACTAACATGAAGCAAACAAGGTGCTCAGAGTACAAAGCTGAGGAGATCCTGCTTCTCAGATCCTGCAAGTGCCCTTTGTCTCACTCCAGTCCCAGCCTGATTAAAATATTTATTTTATCCTCATCACCACCAGCAACAATTGCTCATTACTAACTGCCAGGCACTGTTTTATACACTTTACATATATCAACCAGTCTAAAGAAATGTCCCAACTCCAAATAACATTAATTCTAAGTGAATTACAAAAGTTGTTCCTAACAAGTACAATGTGTTTGCAAGTCCTAAGTAGAAAGCTTCAATTACACATGACCTCTGATGGGACCTCTGCAGTCAAGCGATTGGTCCAGATCTCCCAGGAAATCATGACAACTGCATTAAAGTCTTGCACATTTTCCTCTATGTTAATTGCTTTTCTTTAACTATACACTGTTCCAAGGGCAAAGTGTTTTCTTCTACTGATCTTTCTTTAGGTTTTCTTGGCAGGCAGTAGGCTTCAAATCTATTTGCCAAAGTATAATATGATTAACATGTTTCAAAAGGAAGAAGGATACATATTTTCATTCCCTGTATTACTATGCTTACTTTGAAAATGGAGGTGGATAATGGAGCTGATGATAGTCTAACTGTACTTCAACATGATAATTCATGTATATTTAAACTCATACAGAAACCAAGGAAGGGGGATTTATACAACACATTATCTAGTATCTAGCTACAGGTGATTTACTATTGGGCACTGAAGTGTGGTTGAATTACAAGATGGATAGTAATATTATATTGTGGTATATATCCTGTTCACATCAGGCCTTCGTAATAAAAGCCAAACAGCAATCTACAGAACCTGTCTTAAATCTGCCATCTCAGATACTGATTGTAAAATAAAGTGATCAAAGTGCAGGTTATCTCTATACTGCCTTCCCCCGAGAGAGTGATATGCAAAGAACTTTCTACTTTTTATTTATTTACATTCAGTCAACAGAAACATAAATTAAATTAAAAACCTCAGTGTTATGTAGATTGAATAAAGCATACCTAGTATGTTGCTAAGTAGATTTTTTTTAGGTATTACAGACTACAAACTATACTTTATTTTTATCCAGCATACCTTTTACTGCTTACTGACGACAAATCTACTGATAAAAAAACAATAAAGTGAATTTTGCAAACCAGCAATCTCACATGCTACCATCCTGCTGAGAATAAATAGTTTTTAGTGGGTCTTTTTATTTGACATATGAAATCAAGCATTCCTGCCAAATGATTTCATTTTAAATAATTTCCTCAGGCCATAATGGAAACAGACCAGCAAGTTAGCATTGCATAGAGAAGTCACAAATGAATTTTAAGCAAACAATTTTGTCTTTACAGTAAGAACATTAAAAGCCAAACTTCCCTGTGAAAAGTGATGTCTCTGTGTATTATAGAATGAAGTCTAGGGTAAGTCATCCTCTCCTCTAAATGCATATGTGTATATAGCACTCAGGTTAAAGTGAAGGTCAAGAGAGTGCTTGGAGGACATGTCTGTTACATCCCAGATTTAGATCTTCTCTATACTTCTGTGACTCCTGACACAAACTCCTCCTATGACACTCATCTCAATGAATTATAATAATGTGTTATATATTTTATTTTATATTTAGTTATAGTTATATATAACTTGTCTGCTTATCTTTCCAACTAAACTGTAAACTGCTGGAGAAATTTGTCTTATTAATCCTGGGTCCCCAGTACCTAGTTCAGTACTTAGTACTGAGTTAGGACTCTGTAAGTACCTGGTGAATTCAAATGGTTATTAAAGACAATAATACATGACTCGTAAGAATACAAGAGAAATACGAAAGGGGAAAGGAGCAACACAATCCCATTTGACTGATCTTGTGGCAATGAGAGCTGCGACATGTAGACTTAACACAAGGAGACTTTCAGGATCAACTATTGAACCACCTCCTTCTCCCATTGGGGGCAGTCATTTCCCCCTACTTATTCATTCATTCATTCATTCATTCATTTCATAAATATCTATTAAGTGCAAATGATGTGCTAGGCAGTCATTAGGTAATGATAGCTAATGATTATATACCACCCACTGATACCATAAAACCCAAGATCACTGTAATTTATTATGATTTTATTACAGCTATGCCAACAAAGAGCCAGAGCTGGGCTTCAAGTTTAAACTCAAGCTAACCCATGAAACATTTAAATTTTCCATTTAAATATAGATTGCCACTAACTAAGTAGCTTCATTCTCCACCAGACTTGAGGGTTTGCTCTGGGACACATTTAACAACATAACCAGGTCTCCTTCAGACTCTAGCTCACTTCTCCAAATTTGCCTGTAATATGCGAAGTGCCACTTATAATTATACTGAAGTGGGCCTCATTTCTTTAAGAGTTTCCGATCAGACTGGAGACCCTTGGGCAGGATACTTATCTTATTCTGTGCTTGATTCTATGCTGAATGTCATGTTTTCCTTCAACAAATACCTACTTCTATAAAGAGAAAGTGGGAACAAAATTGGATTATCTTACATTCTCAGTCTTAAAATATCATGCTAAAATGCCCACTTGCATAGTTTATAAAAAACATTTTCTCAGCTTTTCAATCAATGACAGAGAAAATCCCAATATGTTTTTAAAACACTAAACTGTCCTGTCTACTAGAATGAGGATAAGTTGGCAGATGTCTTTTAAAGCTGCATAATGCCTTTAGCTTCTTCATTTTTTCCCCCTTTCCACTTACAGATAATTTCTGGATGGGGGGGACGTCATTCAGTAAAATGTGACTATAGAAAATGATACTACGGTTTTGCTTAAAATAGGAATAAGAAAGGGCTTTTTCCCCCTTGCCATTTCTCCTTATTAAGCTGACAAAAGTGTCTACTTTAGAATTCTGTTAAAGCAAGTTTGTTTGCACATAGGTCAAAGAAGAGAAATATTTGTTTTATACATATTGCCACCAGGATGGTATTATCCTTTTCAGTGGCCTTTCTGGTTAAAATGTTATAACTGATGTGAATTCAGCACTTACCTTCAAAAAGTTGATTTGTTATTGAGCAGTTCTCCATCAAAATAAGCAGTGGTCATCAGGTGTAGTGGTACATGTCTTGAATCCCAGTACTTGGAAGGCTGAGACAGGAAGATTGCAGGTTCCAGGGAAGCTTCAGCAATTTTGAGAGACCCTCAGCAACTTAGCAAGACCTTGTTTCAAAATAAAAAGTAAAAAGGGCTGGGCATGTAGATCAAAGGTAGACTGTCCCTGGATCCAATCCGTAGTACCAAAAACAAAACAAACCATAGGCAGTGGTCTTAACACTAATTTGACCAGCACTGTTTAAAATTCAATCTTATATTTCCCCTTGTATTAATTCTTTCTAGCCTACTCTATTCTTGTATTTTCTTTTACCTTTCTACACCCAAATCTGAGGCATAACTATTGTCATCATTTCCAAATTGTACAATATTGCCTTTTGCCATTGCTTAACCACATGATGCACTCCATAAATCTTTCTTCATAAATCACTCCCTCCCTCCCATTAATCATTTTCATTATTCATCTCTGGGTTCCCTCCAAGACTGTCAACATCGTTAGTTTATTTCGGTTCTCAAAATGGAATACAGTTGTCTCCAAGTTATTTCAGCCACACTCGTGTGAGGGACCATGACCCTCCCTCCCCTCGGTGCTCCCACGCCAGCTCTGACAATGCTCTCTTCCTTGTTAACATTCACCACAAGCTTCCCCACGTTTCTCCCAGCAATCTCTCCTTCTTGGGTTGCTACAAGTCGTCCCACATCTCCATAGTTCCTCTTCTCTAGCGAATGTTTCTGCTGTGATTTTTGCCAGATATTTGTTTACATCTTTTTGAGAACAATTTCATTTTTTTTCCATTCCATATTTCTGATTTGTTTTGGTCTTTTTGAACCATACTGCTGTTCATATCCTGGCCATTTATCAAAGCTTGTAACATCTCCCAATTTTGTTTTCTCAGCAACTGTTATTAGCATTCTGCTTTTTCTCTTTTTCAGAGGATTAATAAACACATAAAATATAACCCATAGTTACTGCCATGAGACAGGCCCTTGGAAACTGCATAGAAGGCCACTTTTGTCCTTTCTTGCTGATGGCCTTTCAGTCTCCTTCAATGTGCGTGGCTGTGGTATTATTAAGGGTATGTACAACTAATGCGTCCAGGAAAATTAGATAGCATGCCAAGCTAACCATTTCACTCAAGTCTATATTTGCAAATATAATGCAAATTTCCTACAATGTTTCACTCCTGGCCCATCTCTCCTTAATAGATAAACCTCTGTAAAACCTGACTTTGCTTCATGGCGGTTTGGGGTGTGTGGGTTGGTTTCATTTTATAATTGAGTTCAGCTTAGAGTTAGTTTTTTGTTTTGTTTTGTTTTTGGTTTTGTGTGTGTGTGTGTGTGTGTGTGTGTGTGTGTGTGTGTGTGTGGTACTGGGGATTGAACTCGGGGGCATTCTACCTCCGAGCTACATCCCCAGCCCCATTTTTTTATTCTTTATTTTGAAACAGGGTTCACTAAGTTGCGGAGTGCCTCACTAGGTAGCTGAGGCTGGCCTCGAACCGGGATCCTCCGGTCTCAGCCTCCCAAATGCTGGGATTACAAGCGTGTGCCACCACGCCCGGCTAGAGTTAGTTTTGGTTAGGTATTTGAGTCTCTCTCCCTTGGGAGATTTTATTCCTTGATGTGACATCTTTTGGTTGTATCAAATGCATTACAAGATACCGTATACAGTTTATTATAGCATAAATACCTCCAAACCATAACAGTAGATGCATATTCTGAATGTTTTGATGGTATCCATAGTCTCTAGGGCTGAATCTCCTTCAACTGATGAATCAGAAAGTTCCTGCACAGCTGCTGGAGGTGAGGTTAGTTTAACCCTGTGCTTTTCTCAATGCTTCTCGCCTCCCAATTCTATTCCCAGGGTTTATTTTAAGACTTTCTTTTTAATGCGCTAATTATATCTCCACACAGTCACAAGTACTGGGCAACTCTCTAAAGGAAGAAAGCTTTGCAATGGACTGTCAGTAGCCATGCTCCCATCTCCAGGGACATTATTTACAATCATCTCTATGATTGCTGCTCTCCATTCCTGGCACACAGTGAATGCTACCCCTGGAGTCAAGCAATCCAGAAGCACTCTGAGTCTTTAGCTGTGAAGCTTATAACCCTGGTTAGATTATGAGAATCAAATGAGGTAATTTTTAATCTTTCCTTGAACAAGAATAATTACATTATAATATTTAATAATATACGATAATAATATATAATATATTCTTCAATAGATACACTAATAATTTATTTGTGATTTCTTGACAGAACCCTTAACATTTAAAGGCTGAGCACAGTGACACATGCCTATAATCCCAGTACTGAGAGAGGGAATCACAAGTTCAAGACTAGCATGAAGTAACTAGTGAGACCCTGTTTCAAAATAAAAAATAAAATCAGGCTGGGCATGTAGCTCAAAGGTAGAGAACCCTGGGTTCATTCCCCAGTAACACACACACACACACACACACACACCACACACACACATACACACACACACACAAACTATGACTATTTAATGCTCTTCATATTTCACTTTTTTCTTTTTTTATTGTAATAATTCGTGCATTGTTAGCATACATCTTTGTTAGGTACAAATTGATAACGACATATGTGCGCACATTTTTCATTTGACCCCTTCCCCAAATTCCCACCCCGCTCCCTCGCCCTCCCTCCCTCTCAAGTTCAGTTTAGTGCATATTTCACTTTTTTCTGTTAGTGTATTCTCCATTACTTAACATTTTCACACATCCTTTTAGCTATTTCTAGGACATGTTCCAAGCTACTAGGCAATCACACCTACTAGGAATACAGACAAAAACTAATAATAATAAGCACTCTGAGCAGCTATAGTAGATATTATTACAAAATCCATCCATTAAAATGCTGTTCAAAGGTGAGGACAAACTTGGAGCCCATTAACACATTACATATTATTATTTTGGGGTTTTTCTTGTTTTGTTTTGTTGTGGCACTGGGGACTGAACCCATATGCTACACCTTCAGCCCGATTTTATTACTTATTTGGAAACAGAGTCTCATTAAATTGCTCAGGGCTTCACTAAGTTGCTGAGGCTGACTTCGAACCTGTAATCCTCCCGTCTCAGCCTCCCAAAGACTGGGATTACAAGTGTGTGTGTGTCACCACACTCGGCTCTTTGCTCATTTATTTTTTCTCTAATATACTAATTAGACCAGTGAATTTGAAGTGGAAAAATACTTTCGTCTCCAAATCAGCATTCTGAAAGAGGTCAACAATGTAATCTACCAAGAAATTTATCTGCTATGAATATATATGTATATGTACATGTATATTCTAACACCCATTCTTTTTTTTTTTTTTTTATGCCCCTTCTTTTGAAAATACAAAGTCCTCAATAGTAGCAACTATTTCTGTTCAATTTGCTTTGGATAGAGACTGGCTAGCCTGAGCACAAAAAATAAGAGTTTAGAATCTTGGACTTTTAGAGTGAAAGGAATTTCAGATATCATATCAATTCAGTCCATTTATTTACAGAAGTGTTAACTATATGCACTAACATTTTCTCTGAGGTAATATGGCATTCTTCTCCCAAGTTGTAGAAAAACAAATGCAACAGTGTAATAAGACTCCTTCATAAATAGAATCTCAATATTCTAGTTTTTCTCTCCTAAAACAGCCAATGTTACCAGTTCTGTTGTAAAAACACTCTGAAAATATAATTGCACACTTAAAAGTTTTATAAAATACTAAAGATTACTTTTCAACTTGAATTTTTCATTTAAAAATAAATTTTTAAAATAATAAATATGTAGTAGTGAAAATGATAATATATAGCAAACACTAGGATTAAGCTCTCTCATATTACATGAAGTTTATAAGATCCACTTCAGCCTATATAAAAGGCATCTTTCAATCAGGGAATGTAATAAACTCCAGAAGGAAGTAAAGAATATGTAAAAAGCAAATGTTTTCCCTATAAGACTACCCCTAAATATATGGTTCTTCAACACTTTAAGATGAAGCATGCATGAGAGTACCAGGCATGGTGGCGCATGCTTGTAATCCCAGCAAGAGATCAAATCCAGGAGTTGGAGACATTTACTAAGCCTCCCATAACCGAATGAAATCTAAGTCTGAATGGCCAAAAAAGAAATCTCTCTATCTAAAATAGCTCAGCAAGGAATGATTTAATACTCTCTAATGTGCATTTTTATTTCACTGATATTATCTTCTTCATTGGTTTAAGATGTGCCCCCATTATTTGATATAATATCCTTATTCCAATCTTATATATTTCTTTTAATTTGTTAATTAGGATTGTTCTTTCTTTTATCTTTGCTCACTTTTATACTTTCTCCTTTTTTTAAATCTCTTCCTCTTTCTTCTTTTATTATCTGCTTCTGTCTCCCCTCACCTTGTTTCCTTTTCCCATTTTTTCTTTTTTTCATGCCATAAAATTAATAGTAAAAATAGTAATTTTACTTTCTTTTTTTTTAACTTTTTTTATTGTAGTAATTCGTGCATTGTACGCATACATCTTTGTTAGGTACAAATTGTTAACGACATATGTGCACATATTTCTCATTTGACCCCTTCCCCAATTCCCACCCCGTTCCCTCGCCCTCCCTCCCTCTCAGGTTCAGTTCAGTGAGTGACCTTGATTTAATTGTGTAAATACATCATGTGCCTTAGGGTGTCCCCCCGCACCGTCCATCCCCTTCGATTAAATCAATTTCTTTGCTTATCCAGGGTCTCTCCTTTTCATCTGGAGACCCTCCTATGCCCCACCTTCTCCCTAGCATCCGCATATTAGGGAGAACATATGCTTCTTTACTCTTTTTGTGTGTGTGTGTGTGTGTGTGTGTGTGTGTGGTACTGGGGATTGAACTCAGGGGCATTCTACCTCCGAGCTACACCCCCAGCCCTATTTTTTATTCCTTAATTTGAAACAGGGTCTCACTAAGTTGCGGAGTGCCTCACTAGGTAGCTGAGGCTGACCGCAAACCCGGATCCTCCAGTCTCAGCCTCCCAAATGCTGGGATTACAAGCATGCGCCGCCATGCCCGGCGCTTCTTTACTCTTTGTGACTGGCTAATCTCACTTAATATAATGTTTTCCAGTTGCATCCATTTCCCTGCAAATAACATGATTTTGTTCTTCTTTATGGCTGAGTAAAATTCCATTGTGTACATGTCTCATAGTTTTGTAATCCATTCATCTGTCGATGGACATCTTGGCTGCTTCCATAATTTGGCTATTGTGAATTGTGCAGCTATAAACATAGATACACATGCATCAGTCTGATAGTTTGATTTCCATTCTTTTGGGTAGATACCCAGTAGTGGTATTGCTGTGTCATATGGTAGGTTCACTTCCATTCGTCTGAGGGTCCTCCATACTGTTTTCCACAGTGGTTGCACAAGTTTGCAATCCCACCAACAATGTATTAGGGTTCCCACTTCTCCACACCCTCGCCAGCAGGTGTTGTTGTTCGTGTTTTTTATGATTGCCATTCTGATTGGAAATCTCAGGGTAGTTTTGATTTGCATCTCCCTGATTGCCAATGATGTGGAACATTTCCTCATACATTTATTGGTCATTTGTATTTTTTCTTTTGTGAGGTGTCTATTTAGATCCTTTGCCCATTTTTTGATTGGGTTATTTGCTTTCTTAGCTGCGATTTTCTTGAGTTCTTTGTATATCCTAGATATTAGACCTCTATCTGAAGAGTAACTGGCAAAAATCTTCTCCCACTCTGTAGGCTCTCTGTTGAGGTTCTTGATAGTTTCCTTTGCTGTGCAGAAGCTCTTCAGTTTAATGCAATCCCATGTATCGATCTTCCTTTGAGCTGCTTGTGCTTTTGGGGTATTGCTGAGAAAGTTTTTACCTGTGCCTATGTGTTCAAGTGTTGGTCCTATGCCCTCGCCTATTCTAGAGCATTACTCCTATTTTCTATTTTTGAATTTGTTGAGGTTTTTTTTTGTTTGTTTGTTTGTTTTGCGGTACTAGGGATTGAACTCAGTGGCATTCTACCTCCGAGCTACACCCCCAGCCCTATTTTTTATTCTTTATTTTGAAACAGGGTTCACTAAGTTGCAGAGTGCCTCACTAGGTAGCTGAGGCTGGCCTCGAACCCAGATCCTTCGGTCTCAGCCTCCCAAATGCTGGGATTACAAGCATGCACCACCACGCCCGGCTATTAGTTGAGTTTTTGAAGAACATTGTCAATAAGTTTTTTAAGGTTTATGAGTAGATAGCTTTGCTCTGCTCTGAAGTAGTCATGGTTACTGGTAATGACTATCTCCATTCAAAGTGGTGCTAAGTACTGAACATAGCATTGGGATCACATTGAAAGGGAGGTGTTTGTTTTTTGGGGTTTTTTTTTCTAAAAAATTGATTTAGTTTTTATTTATATGCTTTTATTGGTACATTATAGTTTCACATCATAATGCAACTCATGTTGACAGTGACATACATGCACACAGCACTCGGTGCCCCCTACCGTCTCCCCATTTCCTCCCTTCCCAGTATAGAGTACTGAGATTGACATTGGTATATTCAATTATGTACATATAGTTAGTGGAATGGTAGTATTTCCATTGATGAACCTCAGTCTCCCCCCTCTCCTTCCCTTAGACCACCTCCCTGGCTCCACTGAGGTTTCTCTTCCATTATCTGGAGTCCCTCTGATATCCCAATTACTTCCTAGCTTGTGCATATTAGAGAAAACATATGTCCCTTCACTTTCTGTGACTGGCTAATCTCACTTAACAATGTTTTACAGGTCCTTCCATTTTCTTGCAAATGACATAATTTTTGTTCTTCTTTATTGCTGAGTAGAATTCCATTGTGTGTATTTCCCATAATTTTGTAATCCATTCATCCGTTGATAGACACCTGGGTTGGTTCCATAATTTGGCTATTGTGAATTGTGCTGCTTTGAACATGGGTATGCATATGTAACTGTAGTTCTCTGATTTGGACCGCTTTGGAAAGATAGCCAGGAATGGTATAACTGGATCATATGGTGGATCCATTCTCAGTTTTCTGAGGAATCTCTACACTGATCTCCATAATGGCTGAACTAATTTGCAATCCCACCAACAGTGTAGAAGAGTTCCTATTTCCCTATATCCTCACCAACATTTATTTTTTTTTAATCTCTTGATGATTGCCATTCTGACTGGGGCTAGATGGAATCTTAGTGTAGTTTTGATTTGCATCTCCCTGATTGCTAATGATGTTGAACATTTTTTTATGTATCTATTGGCCATTTGTATCTCCTCTTTTGTGAAGTGTCTATTCAATTCATTTGACTATTTCTTGATTGGGTTATTTGGTTTTTTAGTGTAAAGTCTTTTAAGTTTTTTGTATATTCTAGATAACAGTTCTCTATCAAATGAATAGCTGGCAAAGATCTTCTCCCATTCTGTAGGCTTTCTTTTTAGACTCTTGATAGCTTCCTTTGATGTGTAGACACTTTTTAGTTTAATCCATCCCACTTATTAATTCTTGTTTTAATTTCCTGAGCTTTGGGGTCTTGTAGAGGAAGTTTCTAGCTGTGCCAATATGTTGGAGTACTGGACCTAAGACCCCCCCCCTAGTAGCTTCATAGTCTCTGGTCTTCCAGGTCTTTGATCCATCTCAAGTTGACTTCCGTGCAGAGTGAAAGGTAAGGACATAGTTCCATTTTTCTATAAATGGATAATGTTTTCCCAACACCATTTGTTGAAAAGGCTGTCTTTTCTCCAATATATGTGTCTGGCACTTTTTTGAAAATCAATTGGCTATAAGTGTGTGGATTTGTTTCTGTATCTTCTATTCTGTTTCATTGGTCTATGTGCCTGTTTTGTGCCAATACCATGCTGTTTTTATTACTATAGCTCTGTTGTATAACTTGAAGTCAGCCTGGTTGTCCATCAATAGATGAATGAGTAAAGAAAATGTGACATATACATATAATGGAGTTATATTTAGCCATAAAGAAGAGCAGAATTATGTCATTTGCAGGAAAACAGATGGAACTGAAGACCATCATGTTATTCAGAATCGGCCACATTCAGAAAGTAAAGGGTCATATGTTTTTTCTCATATGTGAAAAATAGAGAGAAAAAAAGGAATAAAAAAACATCATGAAACTACAAGGGAGACCGGTAGGGAAGCGATAGAAGAAGGAGATCAGAGAGAGGGAGGAGAGGAAGACAAAGGCAGATACTGGGAAATTAAATTGATCAAATTATATGCATGTACAAATAAACTACAATGAAACCAACTATTCTATGTAATTGCTATGTACAAAATATTATATGTTATTATATTATCTACCAATAAAAGATTTTTTTCAGAAATAGAGACATGTTCTGGATTGAATCTGAGTTTGGTTTTCACCTAAGCAAGTTTTTCAATTGCTCCAGCTCTTCACAACTTCATTTCTTAAATGAGGGACTATGCCAACCACAGCTTAATTATGAATAATAACCACAGCTGTACTTAATGGCACTTACTATGTCACAGGCTCTGCGTCAAGCATTTTAGCTAATTAGCTGACTTAATCCTTATAACAGCAATAGGCAGGACTTTGTTTCTTATTTTACAGGTGGAGATGCATGGGTGAGTTGCAGAGAGGTGAAGAACCTTGCCCAAAGTGACGTTGTTAGGACAGGGTGCCAGATGCTGGGCCCTTAACCTTCACGCGGTATTACTTCACCAAAAAAAAATATTTTTAAGTCACTTACCCTATCCCCAACTACTCTCCAGAGCCCATGTTACTAAAGATATTTTCCACTAAATATATGATATTTAATCAGTAGTGTTTATTTCATTTTCTATTCATTAGTCAAAGATGATCAAATGATCAGAGTTCCCAATTAGCATAAAATGAGTTACCACGTATCTGGAAATGAGTAAAATTTGATGTGTGGGTTCACTTAATGATTACATCGTGTGCAATGTGTTAGCTCAGATATCCCAGTTACTACTTGGGGCTTCCTTAAGTTTCCTTGAAACATCGATTTCCCCTGAATATTTCCACAGATTGTTAGAGATCAGGTAATTATGTAACATTGTGCTAGGATTCCCACAGCTTACATGCCCCATTGAACACACAGTGTAGGCACTTCTGTACATAAGGGCATACCCCTACCCAGTCCAGTAGGTTTCAGGGATATTTTTCATCTTCCAATTTTTCTGGGAGTGCTCAGGGAGGCAAGCAGACTCAGAGGGTAACCAGAGAGTGGCAGAACAAACCCTTCTAACCTGCATCAATGAATTTCTTGATTCAGATTCACTGGTTCTTTTAAAAATATGTATACAGCCAGGTATGGTGGCAAATTCCTGTAATCTCAGTACTTTGGAGGCAGAGACAGGAAAACCATAGATTTGAGGCCAGTCTCAGCAACTTAGCAAGACCCTGAGCAACTTGGTAAAACCTTGTTTCAAAATAAAAAATAAAATAGGGCTGGGGGTGTGGCTCAGAGGTAGAATGTCCCTTGGTTTAAGCCCCAATACAAATATATATATGGTATATATGTACAGAAAAGTCACCATAAAATGGCATTTTGCAACCACTAGAATAGCTAAATTAAAAAGACTGATAATAACGTGTAAGAATGCATAAAAATTGAATACCACATACGTTGCTACTGAAAATGTAAAATGATGCAGGCACTTTGGGAAACACCTAGCACTTCTTCAAAAGGCTAAACATGGACCTACCATATGACCCAGCATTTCTACTCCTAGGTATATACCCAAGAGAATTAAAAACACATCCACACAAAAACCTCCAGATAAATTTTCATAGCAGCATTATTCATAATAGCCCCAAACTGGAAATAACCCCAATATCCATTAATTGAAGAATGGAAAAACAAGAATGGAATATCCATCCAGACAGTGGGATAAAAACCCTAGCATAGCATTCCATTTATTTAGAATGTCAAGAACAAGCAAATCCATAGAGATGGAAAGTAAATTAGTGGCTTCTAGGGGCTGGTGGTAGAGTAAAATGGGCTGTGACTGCTAATAACCTTCTCTTTAGTGTAATAAAAGTGTTCCACAACTAGATAGGAGTGACACTTGCACAAATCTGTGACTATACTAAAAACCATGGAATTGCACACTTATTCCATTTTTTTCTTTTTTAGTGCTAGGGATTAAACCTAGGGGAATTCTACCTCCAAGCTACACCTCCAACCCTTTTTATTTATTTATTTTTTAAAGAAAGGTCTTGCTGAGTTGTTGAGAGTATTGCTAAGTTTCTGAGACTGCCCTTGAACTTGCAATCCTCCTACCTTCCAAGTACTGAGATTACAGGCATGTGCTGCCACATCTGACTTAAATCTACTATTCAAAAATATTATGTCGAGTTCCTGCCTTGCAGTAGAGACTCTTCTATCCACTGAGGGGATTCAGCAATGAACAAAGAAGACAATGTACTTGATCTCATGGAATTTGCAATTCCAGTACGTAAATAAACAAATGAAAGTAAACTTCATGTTCCTGGAGACTGAAAGGCTGTTGTGGCCAGAGTGCAGGCACCATTCAATTCACCTTCACATGGACCCTGGCAAGCACTCTTGCCCAGCACAGCTCCAAGATGCTCAGGCAGCCCCCTCACTACTCCTCTTAGGACCACACACATAGCAGCTCTGGGGCCAAGGCCACAGTCCTGGTCAAGGCATGAGCGCTCTCCTTGCTCTGCTCCTAGCCTCTCTCTTCCCAGCCTCCCTGCTCTTCTGCAGCCCAGTCACTTTCTCCCTGATTCACTTAACAAAAAATTAACAAATATGTACTGAGGGCTATACTAGTTAAAATACATCGATTAAAATACATAGGAAACAGAGTCACAACTGTTTAAAGAGTAAGAGAGATGTTTATTTCCTATAACAGATTGTCCAAATTGCAGGCACAGGGTTCTCCCTTGGTTCCTCTACATCCATTTGGTTCTGCCCTCATCAGTGGGTTATTATTGGTTTTGGATGCCTGGTATGGGGAGCAACAATGGGAGTATCAGACCTTGTTGGTTAAATCTAGCAACAAAGAGTACAAAAGCCTATCCTCCCACCATGGAATAAAAACCCAGCTTTTTCAGCCTTTCAGGGCTGATTTAGATTGAGTATTTCCAGTTGGCAGTGTTGAGCCACGTGATTCCTGGCTTCAACTATGCTCCTTCTCTCCCAAAGAGATGGGCATTTCCCGTAATTGACTTAGGACTGAATCCCAGAGCTGGAGGAAGGGTTATCATCCCAGAAGTATGTGGGATGCACAGAAAAGAGGAAGGGTTTCAGTCTGACTTACTATTCATTGGAGACTATTTAACCATCTGTTCCTTAAGGTGAGAAGAGACCCATAAGTAATTGATCAAATATATAGGCAGCAAATATATCAAATATATAGGCAGTGTCCCAAGAGAACTGGTCTCTTGGAAAGAAGTTTTCAAAATAATATTGATACCTTAATCTAACTGACATTATTATTAAGTATATTAGTTATGACTAATACTTCATATCCCAATCATGTTTGATGATACATATTTATATTCTTTGGCCAGGTGTGGTGGTAAATGCTTGTAAACCCAGTACTTGGGAGGCTGAGACAGAAGGATCGCAGGTTTGAGGACAAACTCAGCAAGTAGTGAGACTTGGCAACCTCAGGGTGTAGCTTGAAGGTAGACTATACCTGGGTTCAATCCCTGGTACAAAAAATATATATATATTTAACATGCATGATCTCATTTGGGCATCATAATAATTATCTTAGATAAAAAGGAAGTGTTCCAGTTTTCAGGATGAAGAAACTGATAAGGCAAGGTCTAAGGTTACATCACATGCCCCCAAAGATCATAAACTCAGGAGATGTAACTCACCCCTAGATTTATTGCTCCAAGTTGCACCTTATTCTCTCATTTCCATTCTCTTGCAAGAGCATTCATATTTCCATGTACCCAGCACAAAGAATAAACTCAAAACTGTCAATTGGCCAGAAAAAAAATGAGCAATCTGCACCAAGAGACAATGGATTAAAATTATGATTAAAGGGATTTCTGGCTCCATTTTCAGGAACACAGAAAATTTATATGTCTTTAAGTTATATTTGTCTTTGAGTCCATATGTCTATAAGTACTTATGGAAAACTGAATGAAGGCAAAGTGGAAAGATTTTGCTTATTGACCTAAAACTTATCTTTTTTCAAAATATACACTATAAATCTTGATTATTGCTATCATCTAAAAAGATCTGTAATGCCTCTATTGTTTCTATTGATAGTTCTCATCTGTCCTGTTCACCCAGTGCTGGGCCCTATGTGCATCACGTGGCTTTATCCTCAGGATCACCCTATAAGAGGGAACTATGACCAGCATTTTATACATAAAGAAGAGTTAAGTATCCTCTCTCAACTCACACAGTAAAGTTACAGAATTGTCATTAAAAGAAACATAGCTCAAAGCCTTTTTGCTGGACCAGTTTTCTTTTCGGGGAGATAGGTTCCTAAAAATACTTCTAAAAGGTAGATGCAAAAATTATAGTTCTTAGTAGCAATAACATTGACCAGTATTCTTGAAATTCTGAAAAGCATTTAGCAAATCTCAAACTTCAACTGCAACTAATAAATATAAGGGGAGATGGAGTAAAATATGATATACCTGGATTATTTTGTCTTTTCCTTGTTCATTTAAATTTGTCAAATATGTGTGGGTTTACTCCACACTCTTATTTATAACATTGAAAACACTCAAGGTATCAGGACTTTAACTACAAGTTCCAAGAATACTAAGAAGTGTTGAAAATATTGTATTATAAAAATGCAGATATCTTTCCTAGTAACTGTACTTATTTTCCTGATGCATAAAATTTAGAGGACCATCTGGGAGATTTTTTTTTTTTTTTTTTTTTTTTTGCGGTACTGGGGATTGAACTCAGGGGCATTCTACCTTTGAGCTATACCCCCAGCCCTATTTTTTATTCTTTATTTTGAAACAGGGTCTCACTAAGTTGTGGAGATCCTCACTAGGTAGCTGAGGCTGGCTGCGAACCCAGATCCTCTGGTCTCAGCCTCCCAAATGCTGGGATTACAAGCATGCGCCACCACGCCTGGCTCATCTGGGAAATTTTTAATATTAAATTTGTTGTATTGATACACCTTTAAAAGCTAATATTTATATTATCAATAGCCTCCTTTAAAAAAAAAAAAAAAAGACACGATCAACGAAGCAATTTCAGTATACAAGCAACTTAACATTGTTCAATGAAATTGTTCAAGACTAGTCCAAAGAGTCATTGTCTGAAATACTTCTCACGAAGGAGCATTAAAGTATTCCAGGTGTTCAGTGGTTACAAGACAACAAACAGAGGTATCTGGCCCTAACCTCCAGAAGTTTAAATCTAATGAAAGTGGAAAGAGAAAGCAGGCCCAGCCATATGTTTAATAGATCATTAGCTAGGCTCTAGAGGACAGGGTGGCATCAGGAAGACAAACAAGATACTGTGAAAACTTAGGAGACCAGATTCCTTGAGAGGTAAATGCTGCTCACCCCCGGTAGCCTGGTTAGTGAGGCTTCAGCAGATGGCTGGCTGATTTACCTTTCCTATTTCACTCTTGCAGCAGTTAACTTACAAGAGGGAGAATTCTCAATTTCCAAACCAGATGTACATGACTATTTAACTTTAGGAGAGTACACAAAGAAATAGCTGGTGACTTTCTCCTTAGTAGGCAATGTTATAGAGATGAGGAATGAGACTTCTTTTTTGCAGCTAAAACAATGTTACTTTTATTCTCCGTAAAAGAATTGACGATTTCTAACTTTGCTAAGAGAGAGAAGAGGCATAGACCTCCCTTTCCTCATGGAAAATTCTGCCCAAACATTTTTCTCCTCAATTCACCTGTACCACTTGTTTCTAGAAAGAGCTTAGAGGTGGGACCAAGCCAGAGTGTGGTACTTTTTCCTTATAAATATGATCTACTTCAGGAAATTTGCAAGTGCTTTCCTTTAAAGGAAGAAGATGAATAATAAATTTAATTAACTCAGTGCTTTTCTTGAAATGTATCTGAAAGCAGATGATAGATCTCCATAATCAAACTACCACCCACGCTTGAATTTTACACTATTTTCTCAAAAGGGGAATGTACTGGTTTGTAACTATAGCTGCTTATAAGTACACGCAGTTATTTTTATCTTGTTTTCTATGTTAGGTGTGACTTTTGCCTATATATAAATGACAGAGAAAACTGCCTTTTCAAGGGAAAATGCATAATTCATTGCTGAGAGTCCTACTAGTCATATAGAATAAATTTGTAAATTATCGACACTGAAAAGAGCTTCCACTGGCCCAGCACATATAGCATTTTCACTTTTTACTTCAGTTAACAAGATTTAATGTGTATTCCTTGGAAGTAATGGCTAATTCTTCTTCATGGGTAGCCTTCATGAGGACTAACACTCCAGGGAGGTTAAAGCAAAAATTCAACAACAAAGAAAGGATGACAAAGGGAGGCTTGCCTGGGGACTCACTGGGATTGCTGTCTTTGCTGAGGTTGGAACATGGGGTAAAGATGGATGTCCATAAATATCGATGTAGCTTTGAAAATAGAACTGTTAGGATCAGAGGGTTATAGCTTGCCCAGTGTGCTCAAGTCCTGGGTTTGATCTCCAGAACCAGAAAGAAAATAATAACACAGATGTGAGAATCTCCTGAATGTTACTTAAGTTGTTGAATATGCCTTCATTTTCTAAAGACACCTCAGCAGTGCAAGGCTACACATAAAATAAGAACTCGAACATTGTTATCAGACAAAAGGCAGTGAAGGATAAATCTAAAAGATAAACATTCAGCAAATATGAGTAGGCAGCTGGAATTTTTCTTTTTTTTCTTGCTTATAATAAATCTCATGTGTTTATTTTACACACAGGTATGTTTATATTTATAGTATTAAATATACTTAATATGCTTAAAGTATACTTAATATAGAATTTACATATCACAAATATAAATATATCATAAACTAATATTATATATGATATGTAATAAATACAATAATGAACAAATAAAAGCTGAGTCTGCTTTATTTGGGATCTACCAGACTCCAAGCTATGTTCTAGTCATCAGGGAGAAAGAGGTAAACATGGAAGATGGCATCCCTGTGCCCTCAAGGGACTTACATTACAGAGATATGAGGGCAACAAATAAATGTAATGTAAAACAAAATAATGTAGGGCGTTAGAGACTTGGGGAGGTACCCAAGCTTTAATTATAAGAAGTGGGTGTGTTTGTTTTCTGGTGCCGATTCATCCTCTAAAACCACCCTAATTATTTAAAACTCTTTAAAGATTGTGTGTATGATGGAATTATCACGTCTATAGTTTTCATAGTAAATAAATTTTTTCATTATTTATCATATAAAGTATAAACCCAAATGGCAGTACCAGTAGGTTTGTTTTCTGGTTGTGTGTGTGTGTGTGTATGACTGAAGATTTAATCCAGGATGGTCTACGTCCAAGATATACCCCCAGCCCTTTTTACTGTTTTGTTTTGTTTTGAAACAGGGTCTCGCTAGGTTGCTGAGTCTTACTAAGTTGCTGAGGCTATAATCTGTGATCCTCCTGTCTCAGCCTTCCAAGTACTTGGATTATAAGCACCACCACACCTTGTACTAACAGTCTTCTTAAAGAGAGGCAGTAAACTGCCATGATGGTGAATAGCAGATTCTAGAAACACCCACCTGGGCTCCTGTCTCACAGCTGAGAGGCCTTGGGCAAGTTAACCCCTCAGAACCTCAAATTCCTCATTTGTAAATAATAATTATAATAATAATACCCACCTGATAGGGTTGCTCTAGTTTTAAAATGTCAGTCACTCAGAACAGTAATAAGAAGCACTCAATGAATACCACCTTTCACTATTATCAAAACATTAGCAAACATGTAAATTAACAATTCAATGCTTGAAGAAAGGCCAAGCCCCTCACCTGAGTCCCTGCATTCACGTATGAACCACGAGAGAAAGGAAGAAAATAAGGGAAGTAGGGAGGGAAGAAAAAACAAAGAAAACCTCCCAGGAGTGGGAAAGGGCCAATATCATCCCTGCAGAGGCTGAGAGGCCTATTGACTGGGAGGCCAGGAACTCTTCCCCTAGTAGCAAAAGGCCATTCCTCCTTGGCAGATGAGGCAGCAAATGGCTGTCCTCAAGTTTTACGTTAGTAGGTCATGCAAACCCTTTCAAGCTCCCATCCACGCTGCAGTTTCTGAACGGCCATGAACTTGCCCTCTGCAGTTAGCCCCTGTTTCTCTACTGAATCCTCTTCCAGCACTTTTTTTCTGTACATTATTCATCTGTTTGTTGAGAAAACAGTATAAGAAGCTGATTGCCTAAGGAGCTTTCACTTAGTCGGCCTGTCTCATCCAAGTCAAGGGTGACTTAGTTCTTTCTCCTTGGGGGAGTGGGAAGACTTCACAGAGAAGGTGATATTTGAGTGGGGTCTGAGAAATAGGAGGATATCCTGTGTAGAAAGGCAGAATCAGTTCAGGAAATGGTGATAACTTTAGGGTATAATCTCTACAATATTTAAGATTATATTTCATTTATAAATGAAAAATATTAATATGAGGTCCCTACATTAATAATGACGGCTGAGCTGGGCACAGTGGCGCACACCTGTAATCTCAGTGCTTGGGAGGCTAAGACAGGATGATCGCAAATTTGATGCCAGCCTGGGCAACTTAGAGAGACCCTGTCTCAAAATTAAAACTATATATAAAGCCAGGCGTGGTGGTGCACGCTTGTAATCCCAGCATTCGGGAGGCTGAGACCGGAGGATCCGGGTTCGCGGCCAGCCTCAGCTACCTAGTGAGGCCCTCCGCAACTTAGTGAGACTCGGTTTCAAAATAAAGAATAAAAAATAGGACTGGGGTTATAGCTCGGAGGTAAAATGCCCCTGAGTTCAATCCCCAGTACCGCCAAAAAAAAACCAACTATATATAAAATTTAAAAGGGCTGGGGGTCGCCGGGCGTGGTGGCGCACGCTTGTAATCCCAGCATTCGGGAGGCTGAGACCGGAGGATCCGGGTTCGCGGCCAGCCTCAGCTACCTAGTGAGGCACTCCGCAACTTAGTGAGACTCGGTTTCAAAATAAAGAATAAAAAATAGGGCTGGGGGCGTAGCTCGGAGGTAGAATGCCCCTGAGTTTAATCCCCAGTACCGCAAAAAAAAATAAATAAATAAAAATAAAAGGGCTGGGGGTGTAGCTCCATGGTAGAGCACTTCCGGGTTCAATCTTGAGGACCAAAAAAATAAAATAAATAATGCCAGCCTCCGCTAATGTGGATAACTCCTCCCACACACTTGCTACTACCTCCATGCACACATATATAAATAGACACTTACACATGTTCATAAGCATGAGAGTTAATGTTTTACATTTGAATCAAGACAAGCAGTGTTCAGTGAGGAAGAAACAAAAAGTGGGGACAGAAAAGCATGTGAAAGAAACTAATCATTTTTAAACGAGTTTTGTGCCCTCCATAGAAAGAAGAGAGTCAAGACAAAAATCTGATGAATCTATTCAAGCGAGCCCTGTAACAACCACGTCTTGATGTTGTTGCTTTCTTCTGACCTTTTCTGTCTGTCATTGAGTACTTATTCTATTTTATGGGATGAAGGTTGTCCAGTTGTAGAAGCAAAAATGAAGCCAATTAGGAGATTTTTAATAATTTGGGGAGTACTAGATATGGAACCCAGGGGCATTCTACCTCAAAGCTATACCCCCAGCCCTAATTATTTTATTTTGGGGGGGGATACTGAGAATTGAACCCAGGGGCATTCTGCTTCTGAGCTACACCTTCTGCCCTATTTTTTATTCTTTATTCTGAAACAGGGTTTCACTAAGTTGCAGAAGGCCTCACTAAGTAGCTGAGGGTGGCTTTGAACCTTCAATTCTCCTGCTTCAACCTCCCAAGTACTGGAATTACAAGTGTGCACCACTATACCTGGCTTATTTTTTTATTTTGAAACAGGGTACTGCTAAGTTGCTGAGGGTCTCCCTGAATTGCTGAGGGTGGCCTCAAACCTGTCTTAGGCTCTCAAGTACTAGGACTACAGGCACGAACCACTGCACCCAGCCAATTAAGATCTTAAAAAAAAAAAAATTTAAGAGTGGCCCATGAAATTCTGGACACAAAGATGGCCCACAGAGTCAGGCAACAAAGCATGGCAAACCACTCCACTCCTCCCTCCTGCAGTTAAAATCACAGTACCAACCACTGCTCAGGTATTGGAAGCTTTGAGAGCATCCAGCCTCCCACAAATAAACAGGGCATCTCAGCAAAGAGCGGGGTGAGACTGTGGCCTAGTCTTCTCTTCTACTCAGACTGTCACGAGGCTCTTCCTAGAAAGCAAGGCTGGGGAAAAAGCAGCCCAGGCAGCATCCTGGTGGAGACAGAACACTGCTCTTCTCCAACCAGCCAAGGAACAGTGAGGCTTCTCCATGGGGCTTCACAGAGCAGGGACTGAACAGGAAGAGCAGGTGAGCCACTAGGTGGCACAGCTGGCAAAGACCCCTGGTGTGAATGCTTGTGGTGTGCTTCTGCAGGTTTTCAGATGTGAACACTAATGAGGAGTGTGTACTACAAGGAAAAAGATAGTTGGTCCTGCAGTTTTCTCTCCTGTATTCAACATATCTATATGATCTGCCATGTGCTAAGAGCTATGGTAAGTGCTGACAGTATAGGAGCAAAGAAAATATCCCTGCCCTCATGAAGCTTATTCAAAGCAGGTAATAGATACAGTAAATCAGCAAATTATAAGATATGTTAGAAGATAAGTTAACAACAACAATAAGGCACAATACAGTGAAAGAAACATGCAGGGGTGGGGCTTACAGTGTTTATGTATTTAAGTATTTATGTATGTATGTATGTATGTATGTATGTATGTATGTATATATGTATTATTGGTACTGAGAATTGAACCCAAGGGTGTTCTACCTCTGTGCTACACCAACAACCCTATTTTATTTTTAATGGTTTCTTTTTATTATTATTATTGGTGCACTGTAATCATACATTTTTGTTAGGTACAAGCTGATAAAGGCATACATGCACACATCTCTCATTTAACCCTTCCCCAATTCCCACCACATTCCCTCCCCCTTCTTCCTTCTAAAGTTCAGTTTAGTGATTGACTTTGATATATTTATGAAAGTACATCATGTGCATTAGGGTGTTCCCCCCCATGACCTTCAGTTAAGACACCTTCTTGATCATCTAAGGTTTCTCCTTCATCTAGAGTCCCTCTTATCACCTACTTTCTCCCTAGCTTCCGCATATTAGGGAGAGCATACAATTTTTTACTTTTTGTGACTGACTAATCTCACTTAGCATAATGCTTTCCAGTTCTATCCATTTCCTTGCAAATGACATGATTTTGTTCTTCTTTATGGCTGAGTTAAATTCTATTGTGTACATATCCCATAAATCCATTCATCTGTTGATGGACATCTTGGTTGGTTCCATAGTTTGGCAATTGTGAATTGTGTGGCTATAAACATAGATACATATGCATTGGTCTGATAGTTTGGTTTCCATTCTTTTGGGTAGATACCCAGAAGTGGTATTGCTGGATCATATGGTAGGTTCATTCCCATTTGTCTGAGGATCCTCCATACTGTTTTCCAAAGTGGTTGCACAAATCTGCAATCCCACCAACAATGTATTAGGGCTTCCACTTCTCCGCACCCTCGCCAGCAGGTGTTGTTGTTCGTGTTTTTGATGATTACCATTCTGATTTGGTTTAGGTGAAATCTCAAGGTAGTTTTGATTTGCATCTCTCTGATTGATGATGATGTTGAACATTTCCTCATACACTTATTGGACATTTGTATTTCTTCTTTAGTGAAGTGTCTATTTATATCACTTTCCCATTTTTTTGTTTTCTTAGCAGTGAGTTTCTTGAGTTCTCTGTATGTTAGTCCTCTATCAGAGGAGTAGCTGGCCAAAATTTTCTCCCACTCTGTGGGCTCTCTGTTAAGGTTCTTTGCTGCACAGAAGCTCTTCAGTTTAATGCAGTCCCATGTATTGATCTTCCTTTGAGTTGCTTGTGCCTTTGGGGTCTTGTTGAGAAAGTTTTTACCTGTGCCTATGTGTTGAAGTGTTGGCCCTATGCCCTCTTCAAGTAATTGCAAGGTCTCAAGCCTGACTTTCAGGTCTTTGATCCATCTTGAATTGACTCTTGTGCAGGGTGGGAAAGAGGGGTTTATTTCCCTTTTCCTGCATATGGTTAACCAGTTAACACCATTTGTTAAAGATGCTATCTTTTTTCCAGTGTATGTTTTTGGCTACTTTGTCAAAAATCAATCAACTGTAAGTGTATAGGTTTGTTTCTGAATCTTCTATTCTGCTCCATTGGTCTACGTGTCTGTTTTTGTGTCAATACCATGCTGTTTTTATTACTGTGGCTTTGTAGCATAGTTTGAAGTCAGGTATTGTGATGCCTCCTGCATGGTTCTTGTTACTAAGAACTACTTTGGCTATTCTGGGCTTTTTGTTGTTCCAAATGAATTGAAGGACTGATTTTTCTATGTCTGTGAGGAGTGACCTTGGTAATTTCATTGGTATGTCATTGAATATGTAGATCACTTTTGGGATAAGGCCATTTTTTGATATTTATTCTTCATATCCAAGAGCATAGAAAATTTTGGCATCTTCTAAGATCTTCTTTGATTTATTTTTTCAATTTTTTATAGTTTTCTTTATAGAGGTCTTTTCTTTCCTTGGTTTGGTTTATTCCTAAGTATTTTCTTTTTCAGAGTGCTATTGTGAGTGGAATTGTTTTCTGGATTTCTTTTTCAATGGATTTTATGGTTGGCATAGAGGAAAGCTTCTGATTTTTTTAAGATTGATTTTGTATCCAGACACTTTGCTGAATTTGTTGATTAGTTCTATCAGTTTTTAGGTTGACTTTGTTGGGTCTTCTAAGTATAGTATCATGTCATCTGCAAAAAGGGATAGTTTCAGTTCTTCTTTCCCTATTTTTACCCCTTTGATCTCCTTCTCTTGCCTTATTGCTCTGGCTAGAGTCTCAAGTACTGTATTGAACAGAAGGGGTAATAATGTACATCCTTGTCTTGTTCCTGTTTTTAGTGGGAACTCTTGCAGTTTTTCCCCACTTTATTTGATGTTGGCTGTGGGCCTATTGTAGCTGAGGCTGGCCGAAAACACAGATCCTCTGGTCTCAGCCTCCCAAGTACTGGGATTACAAGAGTGTGCCACGACGCCCAGCTTTTCCTCATCAATTTTGAGAGATAGTTTTGCTGGGTAAGAGAATTTTGGCTGCAAATTATTTTCTTTCAGAGTTTGAAATATGTTGCTCCAGGCCCTCCTAGTTTTCGTCACTTGGTTTGGGAGGTCTAGAGATATTCTAATTGGTTTGGCTCTAAATGTCACTTGGCCTTTTACTTTTGTTGCCTTTAAGATTCTCTCCTTAGCCTCTACATTAGTCAATTTGATTATTATGTGGTGTAGTGAACTTTTTCCTTGATCTTGTCTAGAGGAAGTTCTATATGTTTCCTGTACCTGCATGTCAACTTCTCTATGTTTGGAAAATTCTCTGATATTACTTCTTTGAAAACATGGCTAATTCCATTAGTTTCAACTTCTAATCCCTCTTCTATGCCTGTTATTCTTAGGTTAGCTCTTTTAAAATTGGCCCAAATCTCATCAATGTCCAATTCATGCGGTCAAAATTTTTTTTTCTAAATTATATACTATGCATTCATTTTTGCATTGGTCATCTTCTAAGAGTGATATTCTATTTTCCATTTTGTCTAATCTATTTTTATAGTTTGTATTGATGCTTCACTTCAAAATTGCATCTTTCATGTCCTTCACTTCCTTCAAGGATTCTCTTTGCTTCCTGTTCAGGGTGTCAGATTCTTTGTTTATTTGTTCCTTTATTTCTTTCCAGATTTCCCTCCATTCTTTTTGGAAATCTTGTTTCATTTCTACTATTAAAGATCTGAATTGTTCTTCTGGTAATCTCTGCAATTCTGTGTTGGTGAGTTCTGTTATTGTGGGGTTGTGGTGGCTCATTTTTTCTTTGCAATTTTTCCTTCTCATGATTTCCATGTTTTTATGTTTATATCTTTGCTGTTTTTTCAAGTTTTCTCTCAATTTATAGTTTTCTTATTTCTATTTTCCATCAGTGAATAGTATCTTATACCGAGTTGCAATTACTCTAGGGCTTCTTCTGCCTTCTGTAATGATGCCATTGGTGGGCTTCAGGTGTTAACCTCTAGGGTCCATTTGTTGCTCCTGTGTTTGTTTTATTTGTATAACTGCCAGTATTTTGAGTCTCTGAAATGTTTTATGAAGTTTGCTTTAGTTAAATGTAGATAATATAACTCTATATCATCCACTTAGCCCAGGAACATATAAATTGAATTTCAGTATTTTGCAATAAGCTCAAGATAAACAAAGAATGAGCCATGCATGCTGGCACACACCTGTAAGTCCAATACTTGGGAAGCTAAGACAGGAGGATTGCAGGTTCAAAGCCAGCCTCAGCAATTTAGTGGGGCTGTCAGCAACTTAGTGAGACCCTATTTAAAAACAAAAAATAAAAGGGGTTGGGGGTATAGCTAAAAGGTAGAATGCCCCTGGGTTCAATCCCCAAAACCACACACACACACACACACACACACACACACACACACACACACTAAGGATATGGATGCCACTGCAATTCCCTTCCACATTGTGGAACCATCATCCTTCAGGAAACATCTTATATTTGTCATGTGACCATCTGACATGAGTGTGGGTGCTTGTATCAATTCAAAAATCAATGCTAATAACACTTAATTTCTTATTTTCAATTAGAATAAAAATACACTAATATGAGTTCAAGTACATTCTGCCAGCCCCTCTACTCCCTACTCCCTCTCCTCCCAGTGACCTTGTACACACCTTGCTCTTGAACCTCTGTCCTAGAAAAGTGGAGGCTGAGATCTCCAACCCAGGTTGGGGTGTGGGTTCTAGGAAACCTCTCTGGGGTCCTTTGGAATAGAAGGTTTTCTATGAATTACAGAGAGTGGAGGACAGAAAACTGATCCAAAAGGCATTAAGGAAATTAAAACAAAATAGGACCATGTGCCCAAAAGAAGCTTTTGGTCCAAAGGAGCAGGAAGAACATGGAAAATTCCAGGAAAAGGTAATGAAATAGAAACTATGAGAACAAGATTCAATTCTTTGCTATGAGTTTCACATGAATGTAACATCTTAAAGGTTCCAGGTATAATGTTGATGACAGGGGAAAGAATTCTTGATCAATCAGCACCAGTCGTTTTCCCCTCCACCTCTCATCCCCACTCCCATTCTCAGAGAGGCAGACCAGCTTGTGTCTGTCTTGCCCAAACTTCCCATTGTAACAACAGAAGTCCCATGTTCTGGAAATTCTCTCCATACTATGGTTTGGACCTGGAATGTCTCCCAAAAAGCTCACATGCTGAAGCCTAGTCCCCAGTGCAGCCAGGTTCAGAAGTAGGGTGTGGCTGGAGAAGGCGGGTCACTAGGGGTGTGGCCTTGAGGGCTAGATCTGTCCCTGGAGTATATTCCTTCAGCTGCCACGAGCTGAGTTGCATTTCCCCACCACACCCTGCCACCATGATGTTTCTGCCTTGGAACTGGCTGATCATGAACTGGACCTCCGAATCCATGAGCCAAATAAATCTTTTTGCCTCTAAGTTGTTTTCATTAGGTATTTTGAAAAAGCTGACTGACAAATTCAGTCTCAGGAAAACCATGACAGCCAGTCATCCCACTCCCAGATCTGGAATAGAGTAAGCATCATAAGGGAAGTAGAAAAGTTTGATGCCAATGTGAGTGTTAAAATCTCTGCAGAGGAATTAAGTAGAACAACTCTGAATTGTCTGAGAATTCTTTCCCCACCGCATAATGGGATTCGAAATACACATTAAATTCAATTATAGAAACATATACTATATATGTGAGTATATATTTAGTTTCTCTCTCTCTCTCTCTCTCTCTCTCTCTCTCACACACACACATCTGAAAGGATACATACCAAAAGGTAAAGAGTAGAAAACTGTAGAGAGAGGAATTAGTTGATATTTTAAAAACTTTTAATTACTTATACTTCTGGATTGTTTAAACTCTTAATGAAATGAACTTATTGCTTATGTAATTAAAAATAAACAAAAGAAAGAAAAATATGGAGTTTTTCCTGCAAGTAAGGAGGACATACACTTATTTTATTACTGTTATGCTAATGAACAAATCAGAAAAAAAAATTGAAGTAAGAAAAAAACTCAATTTGAAAGGGAAAACCCAATGGAAAATGTTGACTGGTGTATTAGTCCATTTTCTGTGGCTATGACAAGCTATCTGAAACTTGGTACTTTATAAAGGAAAGAGGACTGTTAAGGTCACGTTTTGGAGATGGAGAGTCCAAGACCTCGCAGCCCTACCTGTTCAGCCTCTGGTGAGGGCCCCTTTGGCTCTGTCACAACATGGCAGATGGCAGCATGGCTGGAGCACATGTGAGAGGGAGAGGTCACATGGTGAAACAGGAAGCCAGACTCCAAGGAGAGGCCAGTCTTGCTCTTTTTATAACCAGCTCTTGTGGGAACCAGCAGGGGTCCCACAAGAACTGCACTGATCCTTTTTAGGGACGGTGCCCCAGGGACCTATCCACTTTCCAGTAGACCCCACCTCTTAACACAGCTACACTGAGGACCAAGTCTCCAGCACAGGAACCCTTCAAGGACGAACCACATTCAAACCATAATAAGGACATATGCTATAGAGATAAAGTGGAGTTTGTTTAGGTAACATTTCTGTGGGATAATAGACTAGAAAGAAAATATAAAAAACTTTTTTTTTTCTTTTTTATGGTAATGGAGATTGAACCCAGGGACATTCTACCTCTGAGCTACACTCCCAGCCCCTTTTATTTTTGTTTGTAAACAGAGTCTCCCTAGGTTACTAAAAATCTCTAGCTAGGTTGTTGAGGCTGTCCTTGAACCTGTGATCCTCCTGTCTCAGTCTCCCAAGTAGTGGGAATAAACAAATTTGTTTTTTGTTGCTGTTGTTTGTTTGGTTGGATCTTTGTGGTACTAGGGATTGAACACATTGTCATTCTACCTCCAAACTATGCCCCCAGTCCTTTCTATTTTTTTGTTTTGAAACAGGATCTTCCTAGGTTACTGAGAATCTCACTGTTGTTGATGCTGTCCTCAAACCTACGATCCTTCTTGTCTCAGCTTTTCAAATACTAAACAGCCAGGTGTGGTGGTGCACACTTGTCATCCCAGTACTTGGTAGGCTGAGACCGGAGGATCTGGGTTCGTGGCCAGCCTCAGATAGTTAGTGAGGCTCTCCACAACTGAGTGAGAACCTGTTTCAAAAATAAAAAATAGGACTGGGGGTATAGCTCGGAGGTAGAATGCCCCTGGGTTCCATCCCCAGTACCACAAAAAAAAAAGTACTAAACAACTTTTACATTAGAGAAAAGCTTCAAGTTTAGAAAGCAGAGAATGATTCACAGACAATATTGTCTTTGGCCCTTTATCAGCCTCACCCTTGGCAGCTTTGGGGCAGCATCAACATTGGACCCTCCCTCTTCCTTCTGTCTTGTTCCAGTCTGCCACAATCCCTTCTCTCTGGGCTGGCCCCTTTGGTAGTTTCCAATTGGCCCCATAGGTTTAATTAGCACTTCATTCAGACAATTTCCAAAGCATTTCTCCAGAGGGGACGTCTCTCTTGGGTCACATTCCTCTTATCTAATCCCCTGTTAGCGCCTGTCCTAATATATCAAAAACAGAATCCATAACCCCTCTCATCTTTCCTGTTCCCATTCCTGTTGATGATATCGCTGCCACTTCTCTTTTCTCTTCCTCATGTCTTTCCCCTTTCTCTCTGTTGATTCTGTCTTGGTATATCTCTCTCTTCTCCTTTGGAGATGGGCCTGAAATCGTCCCTATAGTCTTTCACCTAGGCTACTGCAATAGGAGTCAGTCTTCCAATTTCTGGTTGGTTCTATTTCCAAGGACAATAAGAATTAATTTCACACACTGCTAGAAATTTTCTGAAAGCAAATTCTCTTTATTCAATGCAAATTTATTAAACAACTGCTGATGCACCAGGCAGTATTCTAGGTGGAAGAGAATCAGGAGTAAATAGGACAAGATTCCCTACTCTCCTAGGTTTATATTCTAATGGGAAGTGACTGATAATAAACAAGTGACCACATGAGTAAATAAAACTTCACAAAAATAAATGTCTTTTAAAAACAGCAGCGTTGGGTATTTGCACTCGGAGGATGGCATTTACAACTTGGGGTACAGTGGTCAAGAAAGACTTCTCTGAAGAAACAACCCTGGGCTGAGACATCACTAAACTGAGACTTGTCTCTCAAGAAAAAAGCTAGAAAGTAGGAGAAACATAGACAAGGACAGCTCACAGAAAGGGCATTTAGGAGTCTGGATTTTACACTTAATGTGAAGAAAATCCATGGTCAGATCTGATCCAAATTGACTTCTCTTTTTCTTTGTGTTGTTTTCACAACACTAGGGATTGAACCTAGAGCCTCACACATGTTAAACAAGTGCTCTACCACTGAGTTATATCCCCAGCCCTTCTCCCCCACATGATTTCTCAGATTAACCTAGGATCTGGAGAATGACTTGTAGGAGGCTAGGGTGTGGGAAAGATGAAAGCAAATAGACAATTAGGAGCTTTTAAAGTTGTCCAAGTGAGAGAGTATGGTGGCCTGGACCAGGGAGACACCAGCAAAAGCATTGAGAAGTGGGGGATATAGAGACAAGAGAAATTTGCTGGTGCATTTATTATGAGGTATACAGGAAATCATGGCCTGAGCAACCATGTGATAAAAGTCTATTAACTAAGATGACAAATATAAGTAAGGAATATATCCCCAGGGCAGGGGACATATTACATTTGAGATGTCTATTATACATTTATGGTCAGATGATGTGATGTTTTAAGCATTTTTGTAACTTATTATTTCTAGTGTTTTCACTTTTAAAAATTCCAAACATACCCAAAAGAAAAAAAAATAAGAAAATAGGCTTCTATGTACCCATCACCAGCTTCAACAATTATAAGGATTTGGAAAATTATGTTTCATCTCCATCCTCACATATACATTTGCCACACCTACCATTTAACCCTACCCTGCCAGTGCATTTTGTTTGTTTGTTTGTTGTTTTTGTGGTACTGAGGATGGGACCCAGAGGCATTCTACCACTGAGCTACACTGCCAGCCCTATTTTAATTTTTTATTTTGAAACAGACTCTCATGAAGTTGCTGAGGCTGGCCTCAAACCTGCAATCCTCCTATCTTTGCTTCCCAAGTCCTGAGATTATAGTCATGTGCCACCATACCTGGTTCTGCTGAGGCATTTTAATTTCCAGAAATCATAGCATTTTATTCATTCATGCTTTTTATCTAATAGATAAACATTCCTTTTATAACACATTCACAAAAACATTATCAAAACTAATAAAATTACCAATTTCTCCATAGCATCAACTATGTAGTCTGTGTTCAAACTTTTCCAATTGCTAAAATACAGAGTAGAAATAAACTCTCACATATATAGTCAAATGATTTTTGACCAAGGTACCAAGACCATTCAATAGAGAAAGGACAATCTTTTCAAGAAATGGTGCTGGGAAAACTGGATATCCAGATATAAAAGAATAAAGTTGAACCTTTATCTAACACCATACAAAAAAATTAAATACCTCAAATTAGTTCAGAAATATAAACCTAAGAACTAACAGCATGCCAGGCATGGTGGCGCAGGCTTGTAATTTCAGGACCTGGGACAGAACGATCACAGGTTCACAGCCAGCCTCAGTTACTTAGTGAGGCCCCCTCCAGAACTTAGTGAGAGTGAGACCCTGTTTCAAAATAAAGAATAAAGATAGGGACATATCTCACAGGTAGAATTCCCCTGGGTTAAATCTTCTCTAGTAACACACAGACACACACACACACACACACACAGAATTAACAGCATAAAAAATCTTAGAAGAAAAGCATCATGACATTGGATTGGCAATGTTTTTTGGATGACAACAATAAAAAGATCAATTGGGCTTCCTAAAAATTAAAAACTTGTATGCATACATAAAGAATACTACCAACAGACTGAAATGGCATCCTGGGGAATAGGAGAAGAGAGCTGCAAATTCTATATCCAATAAGGAATTAATATCTACGATATATAATAAACTTCTAAACTCAACAACAACAAAAAATCAAACAATTTGATTTCAAAATAGGAAAAGGGCTTGGATAGACATTTCTCTAAAGATCATATACAAATAGCCAATAAGCACATTAAGGGATGGCCAAGCCAGGCAGAATGGCGCACAGTTGTAATTCCAGTACTTGGGAGGCTGAGATAGGAGGATTGCAGGTTCACGGTCAGCCTCAGCAAGTAGTGAGACCCTCATCAACCTAGCCAGACTCTGATTCAAAATAAAAGCAAAATAGGCCTGGAGTGTAGATCAGAGGTAGAACGTCCCTGGGTTCAATCCCCAGAACCAGAGAGAGAGAGAGAGAGAGAGTGTGTGTGTGTGTGTGTGTGTGTGTGTGTGTGTGTGTCAATATTGCTAATCACTAGAGAAAGGCAAAAACAAACCACAGTGAGATATGCCCTTACCCTCATTAGGATAGCAATTATCAAAAAAGCAAAACAAGCTGGTGAAGATGTGGAGAAAATGAAGCCTTGTGCATTGCTGGAGAGAGTGTAAAATGGTATAGCCACTGTGGAAAACAATGTACAGTTCCTCCGAAAATTAAAAATAGAACTACTATATGACCCAGCAATTCCCCTTCTGGGTATGTACAAATAATTAAAAGCAGGGACTTGAACAGATATTTGTACACACATGCTCTCAGCAATTTTATTCATAATAACCAAAAGGCAATCAGGTGTCCATTAGTGAGTGAATGGATTAACAATATACTATCTACATAAAATGAAATGTTATACAGTCTTAAAAAATAATAAAAATTTGTTACAACATGGATTACCTTGAAGATATTATACTAAATGAAATAAATTAGTCAAAAGAGGACAAGTAGCAGGGTGTGATGGCATACACCTGTAACCCCAGTACTTGGGAGGCTGAGATAGGAGGATAGCAGTTTCAAGGCCAGCCTCAGTAACTTAGCAAGGCCCCAGACAACTTAGTAAGACCCAGTTTCAAAACAAAAAGGGCTAGGCATGTAGCTCAGAAGTAGAACACTACTGGGTTTAATCCCTAGTACCATACATACCACACACACACACACACACACACACACACACACACACACATACACACAGTATCTATTTGATTCCACTCATACGAGGTACTTAAAGTAGTCAAATTCATAAAGACTGAAAGAAAAGTGGTTTTAAGGGACTGGGGAGGCATACCCTAATGGGCAGATATAGTTGGTGGTGATGGTTGTACAACAACGTATTTAATGCCACTAGAAGAATTGTATACCTAAACATGGTTAAAAATATATATATATATATATATATTAGCACAATAAAAAACTTTGGATTGCTTCATAAATGTTATTATTGGCTGGGCATGTGGTGCATGCCTGTAACTTGTAACTTGGGAGGCTAAGACAGGAGGATCACAGGTTTAAGACCAGCCTCAGCAATTTAGTAAGACTCTCAGCAACCTAGCAAGACCTTGTTTCAGAACAAAAAATAAAATGGGGCTGGGGGTGTATCTTGAAGGTGGAATGCCCCTGGGTTTAATCCCCAGTACTAAATAAATAAATGTTATGATTGTAGGTTGTTTTGAATAGTAATCCAAACAAAGCTCATACATTGCATTTGACTAATCCATCCCTTAAGTCTCTAGTAATTGATAACAATTCCCTCTCACTCATCTCCTTTTTTACCTTTTAGTATTGAAGAAACTAAGTTGGTTTGTAAATTTACCATAGCCTGAACTGGCCGATTACTTTCTTGTGGTATAATTTAGTGTGTTCTGTTTGCCTGGGTTTTAGTAGCTACAGATCCAAAAGTTTGGTGCAGATTCTGGGCTTTGGCACTGATATCTCCTAGGTGATACTGTGTACTTCCCATTGTATGTCTTGAGGGAGCACATGAGGTCTGATCACCACTCAGTTTCTGAGGTTAAGATTAATGGGTACATTTGGGCCTGGTCGGCCTGGTCCATCTATTATGAAACTCTCCACCACATCCTAGTAATTCCAGCTGCTGTTAGAGGTCATTAATGTTCTAGAGCCATTAATTCATTATGAGGTTCAAAATGTGATTGTCTGTTTTATTCTCTTATTAGTTGGGATTCTTCTATAAAAATGACGTTTTTTCATCAACAACATTTGATAAGTTTAGTTTCTTCAAGAAGTCAGGAAAAAATGCTTGATTCTTTTTCATATTTTAATTCTTTTTCTTAACTTAATAAGAAATAAGTTTTCAGAATAACAACTTGGTGCCTAGAAACTTTTTAAAGGTTACTAATTAGTTGTTTGTTTGTAAGCATGGGTTTTTAATATATTTGATTTTTTTTAACTTGTTACATTCATTATTCTTTTTGATGCTCAAACAATTCCAACTGTGGCCAGCGGGAGTCTCTTCAAGTTAGCTCCTAATTCTTTTGATTAAACCCTAATAGTGTCAATTAGCTTCTTTGCTTTCCGGTATCACACAGCATTTCAGGTTTACCTTGTGTATTTTCTCTCTTACACCTAGAATCAGCAATTTCTCCAAGGAACCTTAATAAATGGTATGTAGAGACCATAATCTCAGAGGTACAGATATTAATTGCTACCATGAAATCATTGCTTCTGGGCCTTTTCAGTGTCCAGAGTTAGAAAATAGCTTCTGAGAGTGTTTTTTTGTTGCTGTTTTTAAAAGAAAAATATATCATGAGTTTATATCATATTTCTGGAATACAGAGTTTTAAGTCTTAGTTTCATGTATATCTTTATCTTGAAAATTTTAGTTACTAGTGATAACACATAATTATTTCTCTATTCATTTAATATGATGGTTTCAAGATATGATGATAGCCTCAAAATTAGAAGACCAATATAAGTGCTAATAGTATGATCACTGAGTGTGACTTAAGATTTATTTGTGGCTCCTTTTGTCTTTAGCGTTTCTTTCACTAAGAACATATTTTCAAATAACATATGTTTTAAAGTCCCATGAAATAATCTTCTATGTGACTAAGACACAAATCCACAGATTTGAAATCCAAAATTTTGCTTCATTTTGTTTCCATCTCTTAAAGGTTGCATTATTTGTCAAGTTTTTCATGCTTATCTAATTTTACTTTAAGATTGGCTAGAAATATTTACTTCACAGTCTCAAGGTCAAACTAAGTACATCTATCAAAGGACATTTGGAGAAACCTAGCATCCAATTTTCCCAGTTGCTGAGGATCTTGCTAAGTTGCTGAGGCTAGCCTCGAACCTGTGATCCTCCTGTCTTGTCCTCCAAAGTACTGGGTTATGGGTGTAGACCACTACACTCAACTTCCCTAGCATTCATTTTTATCCCTGCCACTCTCAGTTGCCTCCTTCCTTCCTACCAGATAACTTCTTTCAGTATTTTTTGGTTTAGTCCTCCATTGCTTTACTAACATATGCATATATATATGACCCTCCTTATGGAAAGGGTAGCATATTTTAGACACTATTGTAGATACTATTCTGCCCTTGAACTTTTTCCCCTAAACATATTCATAACAGCATATTACCATCCCATTTTTTTCAGTCACCATGTAATCCTCTGTGGTATGGATATACAATAGCATATTTTAACTAGTCTCTTGGTATTAAACACTTGAATCATTTTCTCTTTGGCTGTTACAAATGGTGCTACCATGAATTGTCTTGTATGTGTTTCATTCCATATTTATCCTCCCAGCAAATGCTTGAGAAAGATTCCTTGAAGTGGAATTAGTGGGTCAAAACATAAATGCTTTGAATCTATAAACTGCTTTTGGTAGTATGACCATTTTGATGATATTTATTCTGCCTATCCAAGACCATGGGAGGTCTTTCCTTCTTCTAAGGTCTTCAATTTCTTTCTTCAGTGTCCTATAATTTCATTGTAGAGTTCTTTTACCTCTTTTATTATATTTATTCTGAAGTTGGGTTTCTTGTTTAATTTTGTTTTGAGGCTATTGTGAATGAAATTGTTTTCTAGATTTCTTTTTCAGTAGATTTGTGGTTGGTGTATAGAAAAGCTATTGATTTTTGTAAGTTTATTTTATATCTGGATACTTTGCTGAACTTATCAGCTCTAAAAGGATTCTGGTTGAATTTTTTGGATCTTCTAAGTATAGAATCATGTCATCAGCAAACAGAGATCATTTCAGTTCTTCTTTCCCTATTTGTATCACTTTAATTTCCTTCTCTTATCTTATTGCTCTGGTTAGAATTTTAAGTACTATATTGAATAGGAATAGTGATAGTAGGCATCCTTGTCTTGTCCCTGATACACTGTTGGTGGGACAGCAAATTAATATAACCACTATGGAGTTCAGTATGCAGGTTTCTCAAAAGATTCAGAATGGAACCAATATATGACACAGCTACATCATCTATTTGTCTGTTGACAGATAGATGAAGAAAATGCATATACATATTATGCTAAGTGAGATCACCCAGGCTCAGAAAGTCAGGGCTTGAATGTTTTCTCTCATAAATGGAAGCTAAAGAGAAAACATGAAACAAAGAGGATTTTAAATAATTGAAAGAGATCAGTAGAATAGTGGAAGGGGTAGGGGAAGGGATGGAGAAGGGGAAAAAGAAGAACTGATGAAGGAAACAGTTAAAATAATGCTATGTCCATATATGAAGGGATTGCTCCCAATCTCACCAATATGTATAGGGAGAGGTAGGTAGGCAGGGTGGACCTGAAGGGAAACACACCAAGTCCTGGGCTGTGTATGTGCACCTTTACATCCCTTTGAACCTCACTGTGATGTATAATTATAATGCACTAATAAGAGTATTAAAGACATGAGTGCTTATGGAATATCAATAGATAGGAACAAGTTTCCTCCTCTGGGGCTGTATTCCCATCAACAAAGTACGGGTGTGCCAATTTCTCCATAATCTTGCCAATAGAATCGAATTGTTAAACTCTTGGAGTATTGTGAGTCTGGTAGGTGAGCGATAGTATTTTAGCGTAGTTTTAATTTTTCTCTCTCCAATTATGAGAAAGTGTTAGCACCTTTTCAAATGTTTAGGTGCCATTTACATTTATTTTCCTGCATAGATGTTTCTTGTCCAGTTCTATAGAATTTTTCTTCCCCATTTATAAAAATTCTTTAGATATTAGGGATAATAGCCCTTTGTCTATGAGAGAAGTTGTAAATATTTCCCTATATGTTATTTGTATTTTTACTTTGCTTTTAGAAGTTTTTTGCTTGTTTATATGTTTGGTTTTTGCCATGCAGAACTTTTTAAAATTTAATCCAAGTTATCAAACTTTTTCCAAAATTTGGGGAATTTCCACTGGCATGTTATAAAGGAAGTTACCCATGTTTTTTCTTATATTTGCTTAGTTTTTTTTTACCCATTTTGAATTTATATTGGTATATAATGTACAGAATGAATCTATTTCTATCTTTTTCATGTTGCTTTCCAGTCTTGCTAACATTGCTTATTAAAAAGGCTGGGGGTGTAGTTCATTGGTAGAGTGCTTACCTAGCAAGCATAAGGCCCTGGGTTTGATCTCTAACACTTAAAAAAAAGTCTATATTTCTCCACTGACATCAGATGCTGCTGTTATCATGGTCTAAATTTCTATGTGCAGTTAGGTTTATTTCTGGATTTTCTACTTGATTTCTATTTGTTTCAATTTTCTTCTAATTATAGAGACATTGTAATATGTTTTAACATCTGGTTTAGGATTGAGTCTCCCCTCATTATTTTTCTTTTTTAAGGTTTTCCAGGCTATTTCCATTTAGCTGTTTTCCCAAATGAAATATATAATCAATTTATTAAGCTTCAAGAAAAAAACAGATAAGTCTATTATCAAAACAGATACTTCATAATAATGAGTGTTTCTATTCAAACTCATATGGTTTACTATTTGTTCATATCTACTTTTGTGTCTTTCAGGAATATTTTCCTCACATATGTTTTTGTTATTTCTTATCAGATTTCTGCCTAGATACTTTTGGTTTTTTTATTGCACTTATAAAAGGAGTCTTTAAGCAGGGTATGGTGGTGCATGCTTGTAATCCCAGTACTTGGGAGGCTAAGATAGGAGGATCACAGGTTCACAGCCAGCCTCAGCTCCTTAGTGAGGCCCTCCAAAACTTAGTGAGACCTTGTTTCAAAATAAAAAAAATAAAATAGGGCTGGGAGTATAACTTGGATGTAGAATATCCCCGGGTTCAATCCCCAATACTGCAAAAAATAAATAAAATAGTGCCAGGCATGGTGGCGCACCCTTGTAACCCCAGTATTTAGGAGGCTGAGACAGGAGGTTCCGGGTTCACAGCCAATCTCAGCTACTTAGTGAGGCCCTTCACAACTTAGTAGCTCAGAGATAAATGCCCCTGAGTTAAATCCCCGGTACCGCAAAAATAAATAAATAAATAAATAAATAAAATAAAATAAAAGGGGTCTTTATATTTTCCAACCAGTTATTGTTTTTATTTATAAAAATTACATGAGCTGGGCATGGTGATGCATGCTTGTAATCCCAGCATTTGGGAGGCTGAGACCTGAGGATCCGAGTTCAAGGCCAGCCTCAGCTACCTAGTGAGGCACTCTGCAACTTAGTGAGACCCTGTTTCAAAATAAAGAATAAAAAACAGGGCTGGGGGTGTAGCTCGGAGGTAGAATGCCCCTGAGTTCAATTCCCAGTACCAAAAACAAAAATAAATAAATAAAATTTTTAAAAAAACATGAGAATATAATAACTATAATAATAATATAATGATCTAAGGTAAATAGTATATATTAATTGCCCTGCTACTTTAATAAATTCTCTTAAATGTTTTGGTAGTTTTTTCAATGATCTTTAAGGTTTCTGAGACATAACATAATAGAATCTGTAACTAGAGATGATTTTACCTCCTCCTTTCTAATTCATATGCCTCTCTCTCATGGTACTGGATGACAATTTCAAAGTGGTTCTAGACAGTAATGGTCATATTGGCTATTATAGTTTGAACATATGTTGAAGGCTTATTCCCCCACTAGTGACACTGTTGGGAGTTGGTGAAAAGCATAGGAGTTAGGACTTAGTTGGAATAGGTGGACCACTCGAGGAATGCCTTTGAATGGTTATATTTTGTCCCAGGACTCACTCACTCTCTCTCCTTTCCAGCCACCATGAGATGAGCAGCTTCAATCTACCACATCCTCTTCACCATATCGCTATACCTCACCATGGCCCAGAAGCAGTGAAGCCAGCTGACCCTGGACCAAAACCTCTGAAACTGTGAGCCAAAATAAATCTTTCCTCCTTTAAGTTGATTTTCTCAGGTATTTTGTTACAGTGACAAAAAGCTGACCAACACATAGTCTTCCTTATATTGTGCTGACTTTGGTATGTGCTTCCCTATTAAGATGTTGGCTTTGAGGCTTAAATACATATAATTTCCTGATGCATTTTTAATTCCCAATAAATCTGTAACTCTCTCTCTCTCTCCATTGAGGCTGAGATGATGTTTCAGGAATAGAGCAGAAAGCACCTAGGATAGCTGCTTTTCAAATTTTAACCTACATGTAAATCACCAAGGAATCTTATTTAAGTGTAGATACTGATTCAGCAGGTATGGGGAGGCTGAGATTCTGGGTTTTTGTCTTGCTTTTTGCAGTACTTGAGATTAAACCTCACACATGCTGGACAAGTGCTCTACCACTGAGTTACCTCTCCAACCCTTTATTTGGCTTTGCTACAGGGTCTCCCAGTCTCCTCCCTAACCTGCAAACCTCCTGCCTTGGCCTCCCAAGCAGCTGAGATTACAGGCATGCACCACCATGCCTGGCTTGATTCTGTTTTTAGCAAGCTCCACAGGTAGACTCGGATGCTGCAGACCAAAGTGGACCACACTTTGAGTAGAAATGATCTAGAACAAAGAAAGCATTTTCTAATTTTGACTTTCAAAATATACTTTAAAATAATCTGAAATAGAGGAAATAGTCATAAAAACTCTAGTTTTTAAGAGCCAGACACTTTCAGCTCTGTATGAACCAGTCCTAGAGGTAAATGGTGCAGAGGTTTTCTCATAAGCCACAGAGTAGTAAGATACAGGATGTGACAAAAGGGTGGCTTCCTGCCACATAGGAAGAGGAAGTAAGTCCTTTCTGCAGCTGTAGGGAGGAGTCTGAGAAGACACAGTTGAGACATGTAGTCCCTGCAGCCCAAGTTAGAAAACATGTTGGAGTAATGGGGTGAAAATTCCACATCATTCAATAAAGAATCCAAGAAAAGGGGTTAATGCTGAGCAGATACAGCTAACTAGTATACTATACCCACAGCCTCACAGGTGGAAAAGCCAAAGCCCCTGCACAATGAGACTTTTCTGCAGGGACTAACCAGGCTCAAAGCCTGTGCCAGAAAAATAATTATCAGTTTTGGGTTTTGGATTTCATAGATGGAAAAATGTCAAATGAATCTGAAACACACCCACCCATCCACCCACCAACTCCACAAATTAACTATTATGTGCCAGGTGCTGGGAACAAAATTAGTAAGACAAAAAGATCTCCTACCCTTATGGAACCTAAAGACAACAACACATTACTCCTATTGGCATTGGTAGTTTACACAGGGACATCTACCTGAAAACTTATATACATTTCCTATACCTTCCCCTGGAGATCAGACTTGATGGGTCTGGGAAAATCTCAAATAATTCTGATGCTCAAGTATAATTAAAAATCACTATTTTTAACATTTATATACTACTATAATATTTAACTTCCAGATACTTAGAGCTACAAATTTAAAGTTACGAGTATGTAGTAAACAAAGGTCGTATATTCTTCTGGAGCTATAGAACTATTTCTAGAATATTTGAAAACTGTTGGTTTTTAGGAGATATCTTAAATTAGTCACACTATATTTGGGATATATTCTCACAGAACAGAATTTCACAATCTTTTAAATTATACAAATCAAGACCCAACATAGGGTGTATTTTTAAAATTAGCACTCTTCCTTAAAATAATTTACATCAATTATTATTTGATACTGAGGACTGAACCCAGGGTGGGGAGAGGGCTGGGGAGATAGACCCCCAGCCCTTTTTTTTAATAATTTTGAAACAGGATATTGCTAAGCTAAGCTTCTGAGGCTAGCCTTGAACCTGTTATCCTCCTGTCTCAGCCTCCCAAATACTGGGATTATAGGAGTGTACCTATATGCTTGGCTAAAAATATTATACATAGTTGTATATTTTTTAATTTAGAGTGTGAATGTGTGTGTATATGTGTATATAAAGAAGTACCCTATGTTTTAAATCTTCAATCCCTTAGTATGCTGATTTTAGAGAATCACTTACAAAATTTTCTTGTCTATAAAAATACATACATTCACACTAAAATATCCTTTTAATCCAGATTTCCCTTGGAATCTTTTCCAAGCTCCATGTTTCCACCCTCACCCACATCCCAGGCTTCTGTTATATCAACAGTTGAAGCTCTATTGTGCTGCCTGAGCATAAATGCCTGAGCAACTCTGAAAGGAAAACTTGATCAGAGAGACGAAAGCGAAGTCTGGTATTTTCCAATCTTGCTCAAATATCCTCTCCCCATCAGTTGCTATATCCTGAATAGTTCTTGCCACATGACATTATGACTTATCAGTTTAACAGCCTATCTCAACTAGTTGAGCCTATCTCAACTAGACTGTGAGGAGAAGTTCTGGATTTTGTTTATTTAAAAATCTGACACAAGCTGGGCGTGGTGGCGCACGCTTGTAATCCCAGCATTTGGGAGGTTGAGACCCGAGGATCCGGGTTCGTGGCCAGCCTCAGCTACCTAGTGAGGCACTCTGCAACTTAGTGAGACCCTGTTTCAAAATAAAGAATAAAAAAATAGGGCTGGGGGTAGCTCGAAGGTAGAATGCCCCTGAGTTCAGTTCAATCCCCAGTACCGCAAAAAAAAAAAATCTGACACATTGGAAAGGCAAGAAATGCGTCATGAAGTCATGAATAAATACACAATCCTATCTTTAGTGTACTTCCTATCTTTAGACCTGTAATTAGAAAGATATCAACATTTCAACAGACACCAGTTTTGTGCCTTAAAGTTTGGTTTTATAGTCAAACTCAATTTCACAGGGCTTAAGTCTCCTGCCTTCCCTGGAAGTCACTTCCTTGCCCCAGTATCCAACCTCCTAGTACAAGAAATAAAAGAATGACAGTGGAAAGAAGCTATTCTGCATGCCAAGATCTGCTCTCAGGAAACCAACTAACCACAGATCTAAAGACAGTGTATTGGTGATAACAGAAAAATGAAATGAAATGAATGTTCTTCGAGAATACAGCAGCACAAGTCACAAGAACCAAACTGTGGAACCAACCGAGGTGTCCATCAACAGTTAAATGGATAAAGAAAATGTGGCCTATACACACAATGGAATTTTACTCAGCCATAAAGAAGAATAAAATTATGTCATTTTCAGGAAAATGGATGGAACTATAAAATATTATGCTAAGTGAGTTCAGCCAGCCTCAGAAAATTGAGGGTCCTGTGTTTTCTCTCCTGTGTGGAAACTAGAGAGAAAATACAAAACAAAAGGAACTTCAGATTAAAAAAGGAGACCAGGAAAATTGTAGAAGGGGATTGATGGAAGGAGGCAGGGAGGGGGAAAGGATAACTGATGAAGGAAACAGTTCAAATAATGCTATATGCATATATGAAGGTATCAATACCAATCTCACAAAAATGTACAAGGAGGGTGGGGAGAAGCATGGGATCCACAGGGAATCACACCAAGTACATATGTATGTATATTTGTACACTTTGAACCTCACTATGATGTATAATTACAATGAACCAATAAAAGTACTTTTAAAGTATATTTGGCCAGGCATGGTGGTGTACCCTTGTATTCCCAGTACTTGAGAGGCTGAGGCAGAAGGATCACAGGTTCAAAGCCAGCCTCAGCAATATAGTGGAGCTTTTAGAAACTAGTGAGACCCTGTTTCCAAATAAAGAAATAAAATTGGGCTGGGTAGGGGGTGTGCCTTGGAGGTAGACTGCCTCTAGGTTCAATCCCCAGTACCCCCCCAAAAGGATATTTGCATAGAGCACATTTACAACAGTTCCATACTTATTCATTAAACCACACCCATATTCTTTTTCTCTTGTCAGGCCTAATGAGTTTTCTTCAGTTGTCTTCTTATAATCCAAAGGTAACAACCTTCCTGAGATATCTTCAACTGTTCTTTTTCTGATTTCTTGAAGATAGAATTGTTAAAGGTAAAACCGATAGAGAAATAGAAGGAAAAGAGACTACGTTAGGCCAACCAGGTTTTATGTAAAGTAAATATTTTCCATACCTGTGAGTAGGTATCCAGTTAATCAGACTCCTTTAACTCAAAATGTTAGAAACAATTTGAATTCTAAGAGAGAGTTGAAAGATGATATGGGTAGGAAAACATGGCCAAACAAAGAAATCTGAGCCGTCTTAGTGCTATGGGCAGTCAAGGATCAAATCTAAAAGACCAACTAAGGCAAGTAAGCATTTGTTTTTTATTTTGTTTTGGTACTGGGGATTGAACCCAGGGGCATTCTGCCTCTGAGCTACACCCCAAGCCCATTTTATTTCATTTTATTTTTTTAATTTGAAAACAGGGTCTCACCAAGTTGCTGAGAGCCTCATGAAGTTACTAAGGCTAGCTTCAAACCTGTGATCCCCCTGTCTCAGCTTCTCAAGTATTGGGATTACTGGAGTGTGATACCATGCCTGGCTCATAGGTAGGTTTTCAAGTCTTCACATATCTGGGTTAAAGTCTGGAAATGCAGAGTATCAGCAAAAGTAACACCTGGGAATGAAGTTAGACTCTATGCCCAAGGAATGGGCTTGATTGGGTTTGAAAACTGGCCTCCTTAGACCTTGGGTGATTCCCATAATTAAAAAGAGGCCAGGCAACTGAGGTGAGCCCTCTTCCTATTCCTGTGCTGGCATCACCAAGATATCTTCCCCAAACACAAGCTACCTGAGTGAGAGAACAGAGTTACTGGGTATCATGGATATAGAAGAGATAGTAGAAGCTGGAATAGCAAAAAAAACCAGATCATACAGAATGCACACCATACAAATATGTCTCATTTTTAGCATTTTCAGCATTTGGTACTATTTACATTTTTGTGACATATTTGGCATAAAATATGTCCAGAGCAAAGAAATATCCCCTAGAAACAAATGTTTCCATTTTGCATTTTCATATTGACCAGCTGACAGAAAATAACTTTAGAGAGTACCATCCCATGGCTATCTCCTTGGGGAAAGATGCAAAGATGAATTTATCCAAAAAATATTTCTGATACAAGAGTAGCACAGTAGTAGCTGGTACAAAACAGAGACAGGAAGTGTTAGAAGAGGTAAGGGCAGACCTCAGAAAGGCTGTCTCACTGGGCCATGAAGTGAGAATGGGATTCGGAGTCAGAAGACTTGAATAAATTCCTTTTCTGTCACTGGTTGGTGCCACTATTTACTCACATGGGGAGAAATGGGGATAATTACACTGTGTCATAAGTGTGAGAATCAAATAAACTGTTTACAAAAGCATCTACATCTACATTTAACATCTAACTGGCATTTAAAATTTTTAGTTTCTTTCTTGGCATTGAAACTTTGGGCTAGCCAATTAACCTCTTTGAGTTTTAATTTTCTCATCTCAAAGATGGAAATATTGCCTAGGCTGTACTAAGACTCTAATGGAAAATGTATCGAGACACTCTGCGAACTGCAAAGCATTGTTCACGTGTTAGTGATATTATCTAGGACATTTGGCATGTTTTGGCTTCTCAGTATATAAACCCCCATTCAACTTAGAGGAAAATCCAAGATAGATGGATTTAAGCAGGCCCTGCAGCTCCATACAGAAGCCAAAGAGGAGAAAATATTCCTTGACCCCTGAAAGGTGTTGCAGACCCAAGCAAAGGCTCCCTGCCTGGACTTTGAAACTTAATGAATCACCAAAGGCCCAAGGAAAGATATGTCACAGTAACTGCAGGGGCACTGGAGCAGTGTCTTGAGGGCACACATGCAGGTGACACTGTGAGCAACCTCTGTGCAGTGCCAGCGAGTGACCTGTGGCGGTAACCTGCACAGCGTCTGCCAGTGATGGAGTCTTGACTGTGCCTCATCTTACTTAGAACCTGCTCAAGTTGGGCACTCCAACCTTCCCCTGAGCCTTTTGTTTTCTATTTTCATACAGTAAATAAAAAACCATGATTGGAAGCCAGGTGTGGGGGTGCTCACGTATAATCCACCCCAGCTACTCAGGAGGTGGAGGCAGGAGGCTTGAGTTCAGGCATTCAAGGCCAACCTGGGAAACATAGTGAGACCCTGCCTCAAAAAGAAAAGGAAAACAACAATCAAAAAAATGTCAAGTGTTACACATACCATCACATAAAATATTCAGTTCTGAAGCCCATATTCAAATTGACAATGACAGAATGATTTCTACATATATAGTTATTTAATATGTTGGCTAAAATCCAAAATAACCAGACCTTTTGGTATCAGATGGAAAAAAATTAATCGATACCCAAAATAAATCATGTTGGAGCATTATATATGTTAAATTCCCTGATTTTCTGTAAACCCTACACTGAATAGCTGCTAAACTTCACAGAACTCAGGGAAACACTTATATTTACCAGTTTATTATAAAGGATCTTACAAAGGATACAGATAAAGAAATGCACAGGAGGTATGGGGGAAGAGGTGCGGGGCATCCATGGCCTCTCTGGGTCTGCCATTGTCCAGAAACCTCCACAAGTTCCGCTACCCAGAAGCCTTCCAAACACTGTTCATGGAGCTATGATCTGCCTTGGAGAGGGAGTTAGGAATCATGAAGGAAACCCAAAACACAAATATTACTGTATCACAGATTTAGAAATCATAAAGTCATGGGTGGTCTCTTCTAATTTCCCTTCAGATGTTGTATTATTTCATTGACCAGAATTTTTTGCCTGCTGGCTGGGCATTCTTGCCAGATTAGGCACTAGAAGAAAGAGTGTCATGTTTACTGAGCTACAACACAGTTTAAACCAGCTTTTAATCATTAGTCATCAAGTAGTAGATGACAGAAGAAATCTATTCCTCAAAGCGTACAAAGACTTTTTAAAGTTTATAAAGTTTTCAGAAACTGGGTACGGTGGTACACACTTGTAATCCCAGTACTTGGGAGACTGAGACAGGAAGATCACAGATTTGAGGCCAGCCTTAGCATTTAGCAAGACTGCCTGTTTCAAAATAAAAAATATAAAATAAAAAGGTATTGGAGTGTAGCTCAATGGTAAAGTATCCCTGGGTTCAACCCCCAGTCCCCCTCACCCACTTACACACACACACACACACACACACACACACACACACACACAAACTTCCAAAGAGTAAAAGGTGACAGTCCTGTGTTCCATGCTACTCTTTATCTCCTAAAGTCTCTGGTCTAATCTTGAGCACAGACTCTGAGCTGAAAATAATGAGATGGAAATAATTGTTTTTCATGCAGTTTGAAAGAGTCATGGTAATTAGGATATAAGAACAAAAACCAACCTAATATAATGCTAGTTTCTAAAAAAAAAAAAAAAAAAAATGGATAAACTTTCCCAGATTGATCCCATGTTCTTCCTTTCTACTCCAACAGATTAGATTTCTAAATAAATTGGGGGAGAAATACTGTGCAGAAAAAAAATAAAATGTATCTGTCCTTTAAAAATGCTTCCAAAAAGGGCCTTCTCATCCCACAATTCCAAATTAGCAAGTCTATTGACCACACCTCCAGTTGCAGTACTGAGGTCCCCAGAAACTATGTAAAATAAATAAAAGTTGAAAAACTATAAAGGAGTGCCATATATCCAAATCAAACACTTTGGTAGGGACTATATATATTTGAATGTAAATCATGTTCATCTTGCCAAGAAAATAAATCAGAACCAAAGAAAGAAACTGCTGTCATAAAAATTAGGGAGCTGTTGTCTATATTTCCCTGGGATTGACAATAAAAAGATTCCAAATTTATTCTTACCTTTGAACAAAGGGTTTTCTGTAATAGCCAGAGACAAAAGTGGAAAATACATAAGGAATATGAGAGAATGAATACTCTGAAACCCAGTTCCACATTAGGCAGACGATATTAAAAACCAAGGGAAAACTCAATGCATAGAAGACTTCATCTTTAGAACAGCAGGGACCACGTTCTAGGAAAATCTACTGGAACTCACTCTTCTGCTAAGCAATGTTAAGGGAGTCTACCAGATCTAAAGGGACCCAAGAAGTATAATGATCCTAGCAGCTCCTAGTGTGGAAATTCACTGCCTGAGTCTAGTAGTGTCTTCCTCTGCGGGTCCTGTTCCTGGCTTCTACTTAAAAGAAGTTATAACATTTTGCTCAGACACATATCTGGAATGTTAAATGGTTTACCATTATTGAGGAAATGGTACAGAGGCCAAAATTTAAAAAAAAATAAAAAAGAGTGCATTAATTGTTTGGATAAATGGGTAACCATTTGTAAAAAAAATACAATTGAATTAAAACCTCACACGTAACACAAAGCCAAGAAAATATGAGACAAAAAGTAAGAACAAACAAAAGAACTGTAAAGGCAACAGAATATATATTTTTATAATCTCAGAGTAGGGATGGTCTTTAATTATGACCCAAAATCTAGAAGCCATTTAGAAAAAAAAATAAGGTTAATTTAAGCCTATCAAAGAACATCTGCAAGCCGGGAATGGTGGTGCACACTTGTACTTCCAGTACTTGGGAGGCTAAGACAGGAGGATCTCAGGTTCACAGACAGCCTCAGCTACTTAGTAAGGCCCTCTGCAACTTAGTGAGACCCTGTTTCCAAATAAAGAATGGGGTGTAGTTCAGGGGACAAGGATAGGGGTGTAGCTCAGAGGTAGAATGCCCCTGGGTTCAATCTCCAGTAGCGGAAAAAAAAAATCTGCACGACAATTGCAACACAAACAAGATAAAAAAGCAAAACAAAATTATTGCAATTCATGTCATAGAAAACACATCATCTCCTAAACTTGTGTGTGTGTGTGTGTGTGTGTGTGTGTGTGTGTGTGTGTGTGTGTGTATTTTACTGGGGATGGAACTCAGGGGCATTCTACCTCTGAGCTACACTCCAAGGCCTGTTGCTGAGGACCTTGCTAAGATGCTGAGGCTGGCAGGGAACCTGTGATTCTCTTTTCTCAGCCTCTCAAATACTGGGATTACAAGCATGTGCCACCATGCCTGGCCAAAAGAACTTTTATAAATGAAAAGTAAGCTGGGCATGGGCACATGCCTGTAATCCCAGTACTTGGGAAGCTGAGACAGGAAAATTGCAGGTTTGAGGCCAGTCTCAGCAATTTAGTGAGACCCTGTTTCAAAATAAAAAATAAAAAGGACTGGTGTGTGGGGGTGGGGTATAGTTCAGAGGCAGAAAGCCCCTAGGTTTAATTCCCAGTACAAAAACAAAACAAACAGAAAAGCTAAGTAATAGAATTAAGATAATGAACAAGATTAAAGGCCAAATTGATCTTGAAAATAAAGTTGTGGAAATGTTAGTATTACTGAATAAGAGAGGAGAGATCATGCAAAAGCTTTATTTGGGCTCACAGTTTTAGAGGTTCTGGTCCATGATTAATTGGCTCTAATTTTCTTGGGCCTGTGGCAAGACAGCACTTCATGTCAGAGGCATATGATAGAGCAAAACCAAACCACTCACCTTATGTCCAGGAGCAAAAGGAGAGAGAAAGGGACTGGGATCCCACAGTTCCCCAGGATTGAGAGCATACATCCAGTGACCTAAAGACCTCCCACAAGGTCCCACTATCTCCCCAAAGCCCCACCCTGGGTTCAAGCCTTTAACACACTTCTTCAAACCATATCACTCTCCCAATCTTACTATAGAGAGTGGAATAAGTGTGGTCAAATTGCATATAAAGGGTAAACTAGGGGATTGTTGCAGAAATTCCCATGAGATCTTCTTTATACCAGAACAAGTTTAGTAGAATTAAAGAGAAGTGAATGCATTAAAATGATACATTAGAATTCAGATTGACAGGTCCTGGTGGTTTATTCACAATTAGAGGAAGGGAGAAGTCAAGGGCTGAGGCTCAGTTCCTGATTGAGTATTGGAATCCTTCACTAATGTAAGGAGTGATTGGTTGTTCCTCATAGAGATACCCATCATGGATAGCTATGCAGTTGATGTCATGCCTGGATTCCAAGAGCTCGTTTTCTTTCCTGAGACCTAGGCCTTGCTTAAGAATATAACATATCAAGTAGATGCAGGGCTCCCCCATATTTTTTACAGGAACCCTAATATTCTTCATAAAGAGAAAGAAAGAGGAGCTATACTTAGGGACCACTATAGTGTTCTATAACCATAACTCACATCTATTGCTCTCCAGCCTCCTTTCTCAGCTTGCTGGGACACAGACTTTTCTAGAACTATACCTCCAAAAACCCTATAGATTTTCTGAATCCAGAAGGTAATAAGTGGAAGATAACCCTGAGAATATGCTTAATCAATATGAGTATACCATAATGGCATTTGGACTATGAAACGGCCAAACTACTTTCCATGTGACTTCTGAGACCAACAGATAATACATGAAATTAACATCTTATGAAACTTCTGATTGAATCTATGTGCCTCATCCTGTCCATTTAGAGGGTTCACATTCACATAATGCAAACAAATTATAAAGTGTTTTGAAGCCCAGTGTGGCATGCCTGTAATCCCAGGATTTGGGAGACTGAGACAGGAGAATTCCAGGTTCCAGGCCAGCCTCAGCAATTTAGTGAGACCTTCAGCAACATAGTGAGACCCTGTCTCAAAATAAAAAAAATAAAAATAGGGCTGAGGGTAGAGCTCAGAGGTAGAATGCCCCTGGGTTCAATCCCAGTTAAAAAAAAAAAAAAAAAAATCTCGAAGCCGGGCATGGTTACACACGCTTGTAATCCCAGTACTTGGGAGGCTGAGACTGGAGGATCCAGCTTCGTGGCCAGTCTCAGCTACTTAGTGAGGTCCTCCGCAATTTAGTGAGACCCTGTTTCAAAATAAAGAATAAAAAAATAGGGCTGGAGGTATAGCTCGGAAGTAAAATGCCCCTGAGTTCAATCCCCAGTACCACAAAAAAAAAAAAAAAAAAAAACCTCATTTCCTGGAACTTGACTCACATGATTTACATATTAAAATAATATATTTTCCATTTTTATTCTGACTACCCTAAATAAGAAAACTTCTCAAGAAGGGGAGATTTGTAGAAGTTACTGTGGTATTTTAGAAGTTATGGTCAGATGATTATTGACTTCCCCACCACTATATATGTCCACATTCTTATCCCCCAGAACTTGTGTTACTTTACAAATGGAATTTTCAAGATGTGATAAATTAAGGTTTTTTTTGGTTTTTTTTTTTTTTTTTACGACACTGGAGATGGAACCCAGGAAAATTCTACCTCCAAGCCACACCCCGAGCCCTATTTTTTGTTCTTTATTTTGAAACAGGGTCTCACTAAGTTGCAGAGGGTCTCACTAAGTAGCTGAGGCTGGCCTCAAACCTGCAATCCTCCGGTCTCAGCCTCACAAGTACTGGGATTACAATCGTGTGCCACCACGGGGCCAGCTAAGGATCTTGAGATAAGGAAATTATCCTGGATATTTTCATAAGGAGGGACATATCACAGGATCCCTTCTAAGAGGAAATCAGGAGATAAGAGAGAGAGAAAATGATGTGACAACTGAGTGAGAGATTGGAGTGACACTTCCACAAGAACCCTCTAGAAGCTTGAAGAGTTGTGGAATGGATTCTCCTCTAGAGCTTCAAAAGTTACCATCCCCCCCTCCAAAAAAAAGTACCATCCCTGCTGCCACTTTGACTTTAGCTCAGTAAAGTTGATTCCAGATTTCTGGCCTCCAGAACTATAATAGAATAAATTTGTTGTTTAAGCCACAGAATTTTTGGCAATTTGGTATAGAAGCCATAAGAAACTAATAGAGAAATCAAAGACCTTACTTACCTTTGTCCTCTTAATACAGCCAAGATCTACATAGACAAGAGAGATGTCTCCACCATCAAATGGATTTCAGTTCCAGAGAGTTCTACTAGGTATATTTCTTGGGAAATTCGATCTCAGCTAATGTCGACCACCCTCTTCTTGTTTAAAGCATTATCTTGAGAGGCCACGAATATGTAGGCAACACACTCAAACTGCTGTGCACTGGAAAAGCTTACCTACACATGATAACTCTGTTCCCAGAAGACTAGGTGATTCACCTTTTTTGAGCACTTCAAGATTACCATCATTTAAATAGCCTCAAAACCTCCAGGTGGCCCTGGATTGTCCCAGGAGACTTTGTGGAAATTCCACCAACGTCTGGCATATCGAGCCAGTCTGATGCAAGCGTGGGCAGCTTTTTGTTGCGGCCACATAGGCCCACACACAGATACTATACCTAAACCCAAACTCCACCTAGGCCAAGACAATGAAAATAGTTTGTAGAGCTTCTTGGTGCATTATAGAGCTTGATATCAAGATATTTTAAGAATCAGGATCAGATATAATAATTTCCCACGATGAAATTAGAGACCTATAGCATGGTGGCGCACGCTTGTAATCCCAGCATTCGGGAGGCTGAGACCGGAGGATCCAGGTTCGCAGCCAGCCTCAGCTACCTAGTGAGGCACTCCGCAACTTAGTGAGACTCAGTTTCAAAATAAAGAATAAAAAATAGGGCTGGGGGTGTAGCTCGAGTACTGCAAAAAAAAAAAAAAAAGAAATTAGAGAACTACTTATTGAACAATAATTTAAAACTCAATTTAGGCACAAGTGTTATCAGTATAAGCAGCTAGACATGGTGGTAGACACCCATAATCCCAGTACTTGGGAGGCTGAGACAGAAGGACTGCAGGTTTTGGGCCAGCCTCATCAATTTAATGAGGCCCTCCACAACTTAATGAGACCCTGTTTCAAAATAAAAAATAAAATAGGGCTGGGGGTATAGCTTGGAGGTAGAATGTCCCTGGGTTCAATCCCCAGTATAACAAAATAAATAAGTATAAGCAGTGCATAGACTCCCATTCTATATCAATACTAAAGTTCATTAAGCCAGTTGCCCCACAAATTCACATGCTATCCTCCATATGAATTCATTTGGTTTTTCATAGTTTCTGTTCTGTCCTATTCTCTAAGAAAACACACTGAGAAAAGATGAAAATTGGGAATGTTTTTGATATGGGGATCTGGCAAGCTCCAATCCACTGGGACAAAACACCCAAAAGGGTAAGCAGGGGAACTTGTATCTCCCGCAGAATGTCTCTGAGCAAGTCAAATCCTTCTTTATGAACCCAGGGGTATTCTACTTCTGAGTTACAACTCCAGTCCTGTTTTTTATTCTTTATTTTGAAACAAAATCTCACTAAGTTGTGGAGGGCCTCACTAAGTAGCTGAGGCTAGTCAGGAACCCTGTGATCCTCCTGTCTCAGCCTCCCAAATACTGGGATTACAAGTGTATATCACCATGCCTGGCTAAGTCAAATCCTTTTTAACAAAGGAGAGAAGGGCATCCAAAGCAGTTCAGAATACTTAATAAATCTCTCCTTGCCTGAGGGCTCATATATCAGAGTTCCATGGAAATTGCAAAGAATATTAATGTCATAGTAAAATTCCCTGGATATAAATTTAAATAAAAAACAGGGCTCAGAGCTCCATAACACACATATGTATGTATGTATGTATAAGTGTATGTATGTACATATGTATGTGTATATAATATACTCACCACAGTAATATATGATATATATTATTATTATTATCATTATTATTCTGGTACTGGAGGTTGCACCCAAAGGCATTCTACCTCTCAGCTACACTCCCAGCCCAGCCTTATTTTATTTTAAAACAGGACCTTGCTAAGTTGCTGAGGCTGGCCTCAAACTGGCAATCTCCTGTCTCAGCCTCCCAAGTACTGGTATTACAGGCATATATAGCTTCATATATATTACTTTAACAGTGATTAACTCAAGATGGTAGAAGTAGAGATAATTTTTACTTTCTCCTTTGTACTTCTATATAGTTTGCAAATTTTATTAATGAACAAATATTTCTCTATGTTCAGAAAGTTAAATTTTACAAAGAAAAGTGAAATGCAAAACAGATTTTTAAATTAAAATTTAAAAACCAATTCAAATTTTTAAAAAATCAAGAATTTTAAATGATATAGTTAAAATAAATAAATAAAATATACCAGTAGAAGCCATAGCCAAAGCTAAAGCTTAAACATTACAGTAAGCAATAAGAGGGATGGGGGTGTAGCTCAGTAGAAAAGTGCCAGGTGTGATGGCGCATACCTGTAATCTCAGTAATTGGGAGGCTGAGTCAGGAGGATCGCAGGCTCGAAGCCAGCCTCAGCTACTTAGTGAGGCCCTCCGCAACTTAGTGAGACCGTTTCCAAATAAAGAATTTAAAAAAATAGTGCTGGAGGGGTATCTCAGAGGTAGAATGCCCCTGGGTTCAATCCTCAATACCGCAAAAATAAAGTAAATAAAAGGATGTAGCTTAAAGGTAGAATGCTTCTGGGTTCAATTCCCAGTACCAAAAAAAAAAAATCATAAAGTCTAGAAATGAAGACTTAGGGTGAAATAAAGCAAGATGAAAACAAAAAGACAAAAGATTTAATAGGTAGGAGGTAAATGAAGAACAAATAAGAAAAATAGAAGACATTGTAGCAGCAAGAAATTATTGCATGAAGCTAGGATGCTAACTAATCTATTCAACAGAGCATTTTTAATAAAACAAGTAGATACAAGGGAAAGAAGCGGGGCACAGTGTCACACACCTATAAACTCAGTGCTTAGGAGGATGGCAGGTATCAAGGCTAGCACACAGTAACTTAGCAAGTCCTGATTCAAAACAAAAAGGGCTGGTGTGTAGCTCAGTGGTAGAGCACCCCTGAGTTCAATCCCCAGTAGTCTCCAGTAACAGAGGGAGAGAGAGAGAGAGAGAGAGAGAGAGAGAGAGAGAGAGAGAGAGAGAGGAAGGAGAATTTGATAAAATAAAGAAAACCAACTGTAGGTCAGCTAGTAGCCTCAGTTCTTGGTAAAGTTGTTTAGCTAAAAAAAAAAAAATCTTCCTAAGAAAAGCCCCTCTGGGCTCACTATACTCTTTTTGCTATTGTTGTTTTGGTACTGGGAATTGAACCCGGGCATTCTACTTCCAAGTTATACCCCCAGCCCTATTTTAGTTTTATTTTGAAACAGGGTCTCACTAAGTTGCTGAGTCCTTCGCTAAATTACTGAGGCTGGCCTCAGACCTGCAACCCTCCTGCTTCAGCCTCCTAAGTACTGGGATTACAGACATGCCCCGTCGTGCCTGGCTCCATTATACTCTTAACCAACTCAAACCTGAGGAAGGGAACTATAAGACCCTTTCCTGCTCTCCTTCTTTAGTTGCAGCCATATCAGCAATGTCAGCAACCACGAACATTCTGCCCCTAGAATCTGCCTGTCTCTTACACAATAGAGACAAAGGAATGTACTTCCTTCAGAACAACCCTTTTACAACTCTGTTTTATTTCATTCACTCATTTACCAAATACTTACGGCCTAATGTCTACCAACTTACCACTTTTTTGTGTGTGTGTGGTACTGGGGATGGAACCCAGGGGCATTCTACCTCCAAGCTACACGCCCAGTCCCACAAACCCGGATCCTCTGGTCTCAGCCTCCCAAGTACTGGGATTACAAGTGTGCGCCACCACCCAACTTGCCACTTCAACATGGCCTTTCCTGACCATTCAATCTATTTCTTTCTTGTAATATTTATCTAAATCTATTTATCTATTTCTAATATTTATGTATTTCTTTCTTGTAATATTTAGTCCTTGTCTTTTACAGACTCTTCATAGTTTGCAATAACTAATTTTTGTGGTTCCTCTTTTAATGTCTACTTCTCTTAGTAGATTATAAACTTCATGAGTACAGAGATCATGCTGTTTTGTTCATCCTTAGAAAACAGTGTTGGCACTCAGTAGCCACTCAACAACTATTGGATGGATGGATGGATGAAAGAACAAATGTATAGATATACATGTAGGTATGAAAATATACCAGGCCCTATGCTTTGCATTATTTATCTTTGGAACTCAGTATCTCCTATAGTTCTTGGTGTATAGGGTGGCTCTATACATTTGTTGGCCATATCTTAGGTACCAGAGATGTAAAAATGAGCTGGAGATGTGGCTCAGTGGTAGAGTGCTTGTTTAGCATGCACAAGGCCCTTGGTTCAATCTCCAGCAATGCAAAGCAAAAACAAACAAAAAACTCCAAAATAAGTAGAGCATTGTTCTGTCCTTGCAAAAGTCAAGTTTTATGGAAGAAAACTATAAACTAATAATTATAGCAATGTGAGATAGATGGCACATTAGAAATATTAACTACACACTTTGAGAGCAGAGAGGGGAGTATAATTAACAGCTTTCAGAGTTCAAAGGAGTTTCCTAAACTGGGCATGGTGGCACACACTTGTGATCCCAGTACTTGGAAGCTGAGACAGGATGATCCTGGGTTTGTGGCCAACCTCAGCAACTTAGCAAGGCTCTCCACAGCTTAGTGAGACCCTATTTCACAATAAAAGATAAAACAGGGGTGTGGGTATAGCTCAGAGGTAGAATATCCCTGGGTTTAGTTCCAATACAAAAAAAGAAAGAAAGAAAGAAGACAAGAAAGAGAGTGTGTGTTTCCTTAAGGAGTCTATGCTTCAGCTAAGTGTCAAAATATGCCCAGATTTTTTCCACATGAAGAACAGAGGAAAAGCATGCTGGAAGCATGTAAAGATGAAGAAAGGCTCATTGGAGGGATCACGAGTCATCCAGTACAGCTACAAAACACAGTGCTACCAACTAGCCACAGATGAGGCCAGAATGAAGGCTGCTGTGTTAAAAAGCTTAAGCTCAGCCGGGCGTGGTGGCGCACGCTTGTAATCCCAGCATTCGGGAGGTTGAGACCGGAGTATCCGGGTTCGCGGCCAGCCTCAGCTACCTAGTGAGGCCCTCCGCAACTTAGTGAGACCCTGTTTCAAAATAAAGAATAAAAAATAGGGCTGGGGGTATAGCTTGGAGGTAGAACGCCCCTGAGTTCAGTCCCCAGTACCGAAAAAAAAAAAAAAAAAAGCTTAAGCTCTGTCTCATAAGTGATGGCGAGACTTGGCTGACGAGTGTGAGAATGATGTGAACAGCTCTGCATCTTAGAAAGGTCGCTCCAGCGGAAGCACAGCTAATAAGATGGCAGGTCAAGGAGGTATGGACACCAGCTAGAATTCACATGAGAAACAAAGGCGGCTTGAGTGTGGCAGTAAAAATAGGAGAGAGATTAAATTCAGGGACTATTAAAAAGGTAGGTTAGATGGAGAACACATGGGACTTTGAGTAACAATGGGACTCAAAGACTGATGGAGAGGGGTGTCAAGGATGTTTCCATCTTAAGAACCAAGAAAATTGGAAGGGGAAAAAAGAGAAGGTGTGGGGATATTTTGCCTTTTAGGTTCCCCAATCTAGAAGGGTGCAGTTGTTGAAAAGGAAGTCTGCAACTCAGGACAGGAGTCAGAGGTGAGGAGATTTTGGTAATAATCTGCTCATGGGTGATAGCTACAGGTGCTCAGGGAGCAGAGAAGAGGGCGAGGAGAAGGGACTGAGTGTCAAACCCTGTGAAATATGTACTGCTCACTTTGATATCAAAGTATGGCTTCTTTGGTGTAGATTTTTTTTTCCACTGACTTAATAACTTATTCATTTTGGTGAGAGGATTCCATAATTTAATTTCAGTTAAGCGTAATGCAGTGTTGGCACTGTGGCTGTTTATATTAACTCAAGGCGAATATTGTAATCTTTTTATATGTTTCAATTATTTGTATAATTAAACTTAACACACTGCACAAATCATGGTCATTTTATATCTTTGGTTTTAATTACAGAAACAAACATGTAGACAAAGATGAACCCTGAAATGACTTCTTCCTTCCTCTGCTTGTACTGTTGTTGTTTTTTATTACTCAGATATTATTACAATTGTGCCCTGCTTTTGAGAGAAAGTCATCTAGCAAATTGCCATCCCAAAGTTCTTAAAGAGTTGCTAGCACAAAAACCCATAAAACAGAGCAAGTTAATTGTGATTAGCATATTCATAAACCTAAACATAAAGTCAAACTCCTCATTTTCTTTTCTTTTTTCTTTTTTTCTTTTGTGGTACTGAGGATTAAACCCAGGAGCATTCTATCTCTGAGCTGCACCCCCAACCCCATTTTATTCAAGCATACACCACCACACCTGGCTCCAAACTCCTTATTTTCATTCTAAAAAGTCATCTACTTCTGTCATTGACCAGCTTTTTGTCTGATAATCTATATAGTATGTGATTTGAATAAATTCTCAGAGGCATTTATTTTTTAAAAATAGCATCCAGAAATTGGGGGTGGGGGGCTGGTTTAAAAAAAAACAGTTAAATGTACTTTTTAAAGTAGGATACTGTAAGGGTATAGGCAGCTCCGTAGATAACTTCAGAAGAACAATCTGTTGCCTTTAAAAGCCTCAAAATCTCATGAGTAAAGCCTCTTCTATTCATTGATAGTTGTAATAAAAATTGTGACAGAGTCATGGTGAAGTAATTTCCTTACTAATGTAATGGTATTAAGATATTCAAATTATCATTGTCTATTGTACTGGGAGTTTTTGCAGAAGCAGGCTAAGGAAATTCTTCCTATTTGTATGCTTCTAGTGAGATAGGGAGAATTTCCCTAGTGTGTTATTCATCAAGAGACACAAAACACTGTTAGTTTGGAGACAAATTATATGAGAAAATTCATAAAGCATTTAAAAAGTTCTCTTGGACATTGAAAATCATTATGACATGGGTACAAGGGATGTTTGGTGTATACCAGGTAACACCTCCAAAGTTGGCCTGATATTTAGGCAAAAGAGTAGCCAATTGAGTGATTTGAGTCAATCACCTCCACCTGATTAGATGAAGGGATAATGGGAGCTGGGTGTGATGGCGTATGCCTGTAATCTCAGTACTTGGGAGGCTGAGATGGGAGGATTGCAGTTTGAGGACAGCCTCAGCAACTTAGTGAGATCCTGTTTCAAAATAAAAGATAAAAAGGGCTGGGGTTGTAGCTCAGAGGTAGAATGTCCTGGGTTCAATCAAAGGAGGAGGGTAGGCGGAGAAGAAAAGGGAGGGGGGGCGGAGAAGGGGGAGAAGAAGGGATAATAGGCACAGGATTCTGGTGCTTTTTCTATTGCTTCATTCCTCAAATCCTTGTGAAACCTCAGATAAATCAGCAAGGGCTGGCTGGCAGTGTTTTTCATGCTCTGGCAATGCCTGTACCCTAGAAAGATCCTTGGTGCCTTCATAAACATGACCTCTTCCTTCCCTGTCCTCCTATGCTAATGTTTTCTTCAGTAAGACTGAATTTTCCTCCTTAGAAAGCCATCAAGGCACACTTGTAATGGCTTGAACTCCCAGATGCTTTCCCCAGTCACATTGAGTAGACTTTCTCTCTGCTTTTTGCATGTATGTGTCCTTTTGTCTTTTTTTAACCACATCTCCGCATCCAGCCCCTCCCCATTCCCACACTTGCTGTCATTGTTTGGTGCCAACTTCAATCATTGCTTCTGCGCAGCCTTCCCGGATCTCCTTCCCCAACCCCTCACCCCAAATCAACTGAATTAATCCATTAAAATGCTTAGAACACTGCCTGGAATATAAAATGCGTATGAGTGTTGGCTGACACCACCATCATCATGTGTGGTCTTGTGTTTTGTTTCATTTTTGTGGTACTGGGGATCGAACCCAGGGGCATTTTACCTCCGAGCTACAGCCCAGCCTTATTTTTTATTTTTGAAACTGAGACTCACTAAGTTGCTGAGGCTGGCCTCAAACCTGTGATCCTTCTCTTTCAATACTGGTATTATAGGTGCGGGCCACCACACCCAGCTCATGTGTAGTTTTTTGTTGTTTCTGTTGTTACTGGGGATTGAACCCAGGGGCCTTCTACCTCTGAGTTGAACCCCAAACCCTATTTTACTTTTTTTTAAAAATTTTAAACAGTCTCTCTCTAAATGGCTGAGGCTATCCTTGAACCTGCAATCCTCCTGTCTTGGCCTCCCAAGTGCCCAGATTACAAGCATGCTCCACCACTGCTGGATCATCATGTGTGTGTTTTGGGGTTTGCTTTTTGCTTTTGGTGGTACTGAGGATTAAACCCAGAGGCATTCTACCTCTGAACTATTTTATTTTTTTATTTTGAAACAGCCCTATTTTATTTTTTTATTTTGAAACAGGGTCTCACTCAATTGTAGAGGGCCTCACAAGGTTGCTGAGGCTGGCCTCAAATCTTTGATCCTCCTGTCTCAGCCTCCCAAGTACTGGGATTACAGGTATGACCATGCCCAGCTATTGTGTATTTTTAAAGTACTTCCTACAAACCTTCACTGTACATCATTTCATCCTATCACTTACCCTTTTTCCTCATTTCTTTACTCATAATTTAATGCTCAGTAAGGCCCTCCCAGACCATATCCCCAAAATTTTGAAACCACCCTCCTTTTAAGAACCTTTTTCTGATTTCTTAAATACTTAGCACTGCCCATCATATAAATTTGACTTCAATATCTTGGTTACTGGATGTCCCCCTCATAGAATATAAGTTCTATAAGGGCAGTAAATAGTTGTTCAATGAACAAATGGATGTGTTTGCATGTGGTTTCCCCTACTAAGACTCTGTATCCCCAGATAACCTAACACAGGGTCTGGCACTCAGTAACAGAAAGACCTGGAATCCTGATGCCATTGCAGAGTCTAGCACATTTGAATAGGGAGCCCCAGTAAGAAATAACCAGCTGTGTCCATCATGGGGGCACTGAGTATTAGGAGAGGAAAAGTTCCCAGCATGGCCAGGGCAACTTGTGTCCTTTTCTCCACTGTAGTACCTAAGGAATATCCTGAGTCCTTGGTACATTGTGCATATTTAACAACAATGGGTCATTTATAAAGACTGCTGATACAAAATTGTTGGCAAAGGAAGATAAAGCCGACATATAGATATTTGCTTCTAAAGGATAAATTGAGGGCTAGAGGAAACCCTCACATTACAATATAATATGATGGCTGTAGTTTGTAAAAAGTATAATTCATGATCACTTTTCTTATTATACAAAATGGTGTTTCTATAGTGAAATCATCTCCAAAATCATACTGTAAAATATTATGAAACTGTCACAGGTAGGTAGTACAGAGTGTTTTTTAAGAGGAAATAAGTATCTTAAATATCCATGTAACATAATTTATTTTTTATTTATTTATTTTTTTGCTACTGGGGATTGAACCCAGAGGGATTCTACCTCTGAACTACACTCCCTGCCTTTTTAATTTTTATTTTGAAACAGGGTGTCTCTAAGCTGCTGAGAGTCTTACTAAATCACTGAGGCTGGCCTTAAACCTATAATCCTCCTGTCTCAATCTCCTAAGTACTGGGATTACAGGTGTGCACCACTGTGCCCAGCTCTTATTTGATATATAGATATATATATAGATAGATATTATATATTATATATATCTAGGGATATATTATATATATCTAGGGATTGAACCCAGAGGCATTCTACCTCTGAGCTATGCCCTAACCCCCCCAGACCTATTTTCTATTTCTATTTTGAAACAGGGTCTCACTAAATTGCAGAGGGCCTTGCTTAATTGCTGAGGCTGGCCTCAAACCTGTGATCCTCCTGTCTCAGCCTCCCAAATACTGGGATTACAGACTTATGCCACCACACCTGACTTTGATTTTTATCAAAAGATTTCAGGCAATTTGGGAAAGTATCATCAAATAGCTGCTACACAGGATTCTATAGAAACCAGGATTTGTTATCTGGAATAAGTAAACCTACTTGGAACTTTAAACTCAAAATCTACACTCATGTACAAGGCATCTGCCATTCCCTGATCTTGTAGGATTTGTTCTTAGCCAGGAATGTTAGGTCTTAAATCATTCTATACTGAATGATGCAGAAATTGATTTTAAAAAACCCAATAGCTCTGGCAGACCAAATGTCCTATTTCACAGAGCAGATATTTTGAGTCTCACCCCACTTAGTGGCTTGAAAACTTCAAGTAAGTAATTCAACCCCTCTGAGCTTATTCACTTTATATCAAAACAAAGATAGTGCATTGACTCACCCAATTGTTGCAAAGATCTAATAAAATACTGTATGTGAACTCTTGGTAAATTCTAAAGCACTATACAAATTTAATGGGTAGTTTTTGTTCTTTTGAGGTATTTGGCGCCCTATCCTTGCCTCAATAAGTGATCACTCTGTTGTCAAGCTTTCCTTCGACTAATCTTAACTTGGCTCAAGATTAAATTTCTCACCCACTAGAGTCAGTTCTTTAGTATGTGCCCCTGCCCAGCTTTTTCTTGGACTGCTAGAATTCAATTATTTCTTTGGCTTCTGTTTGACTCAGCATTTAATTGTAGGTATACACTGAACCTGCCATATAGGAACTGTGATTGTAAACTAGAGGCAGCCTCCCTGTCCACTATAAGCCACATAAGCAGTATACTGTATTTGAGGTTGGACAGGTAGCACAGAATTCTACTTTTTCAAAGAACTAAACCAATTCATTATATTTGTTGTTGTTGTTGTTGTTGTTGTTGTTACTGGGGATTGGACCCAGGGGCATTCTACACCCCCAGCCCTTTATTTTTTCTTCTGAAACAGGTTCTCGCTAAGTTACTGAGGGTCTCACTAAATTGCTGAGGCTGGCCTTGAATTTGCAGTCCTCCTTTCTTAGTCTCCTAGATACTGGGATTACAGTGTGAGCCACCATGCCCAGCTCCAATTCCATATTTTTAAGAACACTTACTTGAAAGGACTTCTGATTTCTCCTCATGTAATAATATAGGAACCCTAAATCTTTTTGTCTCTCACTTTAGCATAGGGCCAAATATACTTCTAAACTAAAAATAAAAAATCCATCTTAGTTGGCAAAAGACCAACAAAAAAACAGATCTGATGGTTAAGGTAACAAGGTCTATGGACTTGTTTCCTCTTTATAGCAGGAGCCAGGCATGGCCGCACAGTCTGTAATCCCAGTACATGGGAGGCTGAGACAGGGAGATCCCAGGCTTGAGGCTAGCCTCAGTAACTTAAGGAGACCATTTCAAAATAAAAAAAAATAAAAAGGGCTGGTGGTGTACCTCAGAGGTAGAATGTCCTGGATTCCCCTGCACCGAAAAAAAAAAAAAAAAAAAAAAAGGCAACCAAATTCAAACAATATTGCACTTACCATATACAGTGTTTTTTTAAAAAATATGTATTAATTTTTAACTGGGCGTGGTGGTGCAAGCTTGTAATCCCAGTACTTGGAAGGCTGAGAGAGGAGGATTGCAGGTTTGCAGCCAGCCTCAGCTACTTAGTGAGGCCCTCCGCAAGTTAGTGAGACCCTGTTTCAAAATAAAGAATTAAAAAATAGGGCTAGGGATGTCGCTTGGAGGTAGAATGCCCCTGGGTTCAATCCCCAGTACCGCAAAAAAAAAAAAAAAAGGTATTAATTTACCCTTAACAGTTATTATCCTCATTTTACAGATATTTGAAGTACAGATGGTCCTTGACTTACAACAATTGAACTTATGATATTTCAACTTTACAATGGTGTGAAGGCCCTACTCATTTAATAGAAACTGCAATTCAAATTTTGATCTTTTCCTGGGCTAGCATTATTCTACATGATACTACCTCATGATGCTGGGCCATGGAGTGAGCCTCAGCTCCCGGTCAGCCATGTGACCACAGAAGTAAACAACAGATACTCTACAGTGTGCTGTATTTCTCAGATATGATATAGGTTTTGCTGTACTGGGGATTGAATCCAGGGGCATTCTCCCAGGGGCATTCTATGTCCAAGCTACACCCCCAGCCCTATTTTTTATTCTGTATTTGGAAACATGGTCTCATTAAGTTGCAGAGGGCCTCACTAAGTTGCTGAGGCTGGCCACAAACCTGCTATCCTTCTGTCTCAGCCTCCCAAGCACTAAGATTACAAGTGTGTGCCACCACGCCTGGCTAGGTTAGACATGGTAAGTATATTTTTGACATCTGAAGTTTTTAACTTACAGTGGGTTTATCAGGCTGTACCCTCATCATATGTTGGGAGTATTTGTAATTAACATAAGGCCAAACAGCTAGTAAGTGGCTGGGATTCAAACTCAGTCCATCTGACTAAAGAGTCTGTAACCCTACCATTATAATACAAATAATAGTACAATTATTATTATTATTTATTTGCTGTATAACAAATTACTCCCAAACTTAGTGGCTTAAAACAGCCTCACTTTCTGAGACTCAGGAATTTGGGCACAATTTAGCTGTGTCCTCTGCTTCAGGGTCATTTATACAGGCTTCAATTAGTGTCCTCTGGGGCTATAGTCACCTCAGGGGTTTACTGGGAAAGTATGTACCTCCAAGCTCACACATGTGGTTGTTGATAGGATGCAGTTCTGTGCAGCTATTGAACAAATACCGCTCGTAATTCTGTCTGGTTCTTTCTATCATGGCAGCTTGCAAAACACGCAAGCTGGGAAAGAAATGGAGAGTCTAGAAAAGATGGACATCACAGTCTATTGTATCTTAACCAACAGAAATGGCATCCCATTACCTTTGTCATTCGTCTGAAATAAGTCACTAGGTCCACACACAGCTGAAGGGGATTTTACAAGGGCTTGAATACTAAGGGGTGGGGATCGCTGAGAGTCTTGTCAGAAGCTGCCTACCCCCATGATAATTAATGCTGTCCTAAATACTATAATAACTAGCATTTCTTGAGAGCTTACTATGTGCCAGGCAATAGTCCAAGCATCTGATATATATTAATTCATTTAATTCTCACAAACTCTGATTGACAGGTGCATTAGTAAGAGGAAGTGTCGTGACTACACTTAAAGGTGAAAAAATGAAGAATAAGTCTTTCCTGGATTCCAACAGGGAAAATGCAAGTTAGAATGCTTCAAAATGATTGTCACAAGCTGATTTATTCCCACCACATCTTTTTAAGGAAATTTTTTGTTTTATCCACAGAATGGGCCTTCTCTCAGTAGTTTCCCAAAATAATTCTCCTTAGAATCTACCAGTCTGGAGAGGTATGGAAGAAAAATTGTCCTTAAATAACAAAATAAGTGGGGCTTGGTGGTGCATGCTAGTAATCTCAGTACTTGGGAGGCTGAGGCAGGAAGATCATAGGTTCAAGGACAGCCTCAGCAATGTAACAAGACTCTCAGAAACCTAGCAAGACCCTGCTTCAAAAGAAAAAAATAAAATAGGGCTTGAAGATACAATGTCCCAGATTCAAGCCCCAGTACAAGAAAAACAAAAATAAAATACAATTTTGGGAAGGGGCAGCTCTGGGAATGGAACCCAGGACTTCTAGTTTGCTAGATAAGCACTCTACCACTGAGCTATACTCACAATCCCCAAAACATTATTTCTTATATACATTATAATTTATAAAAGTGGGTATATCTTTACATTAACTCAGTTTTATAATAAGAATCATCTTAAATTTTCTACATTAAAAGCTACCCAAGATACAAATATTCAAAGTAATTTCAGCTTTACTTTAATTCTAATTTGTTTATTTCCTGCTTTTCTCCAAAAAGTGGTTGAGGTAGCTGGTTGCCAGTCTGCCAAATGTAAAGAAAGGTAAGAGAGATCAAGGACCCCCTCTAAGAGAGTCTAGGCCCCTTAGAATTGGATTGAGGGGATACTGACACACCAATCAGACTCTCTCCAACCCTGCCCTCCAAATTAGAGGCCTTGGAAGAGGTAGTATTACTCATGACAGGAGAGACTGGAAATCCTCTTTTCTATTCTTAATAAGGATTAAAGCAGTTTTGTATTAGGGGAGCTATGTGGAAGACATCCCAGATTTCTAGGCTGCTGGGTGTGTGTGCCTATTTTCAAGCCTCTGAAATGTGCAGTGACACATCCTTTAAGCATCTAGAAGCCAGCTCCTGGTCAAGTTAAAAATACCAACAAGTGAACGTAGATTTAAAATCCCAAATAAAATATGAACAATTGAAGCTGGGTGTGGTGGTACACACCTGTAACCCCAGTCGCTGGGAGGCTGAGACAAGAGAATCACAGGTTTGAGATCAGTCTTAGCAATTTAGAAAGACTCTCTGTAACTTAGTGGGACCCTGTTTCAAAATTAAAATGGGGTGGGAGCCAGGTGTGGTGGCGCACACTTGTAATCCCAGTACTTGGGAGGCTGAGACCGGAGGATCCGGGTTCGCGGCCAGCCTCAGCTACTGAGTGAGGCCCTCTGCAACTTAGTGAGACCCTGTTTCAAAATAAAGAATAAAAATAGGGCTGGTGGTGTAGCTCAGAGGTAGAATGCCCCTGGGTTCAATCCCTAGTACCAAAAAATAAATAAATAAATAAAACAAAATGGGGTGGGGTGGGGGTATAGCTCAGAGGTAGAATGCCCCTGGGTTCAATTCCCAATACCAGTATATATGAATCACCTATTAACATATTAATATGATTTATCACATTGCCAGGTTGAAGAATATTATCATTTCAGTAGAAACCGTAAAAGCATTTGCTAGAATTTGGCAACTATTTATAATTGAAGAAAAATGTCTCAGTAAGCCAGGGATAGAAGAAGCCTACTCTGCCATGACAAAGAATACTTATTGAAATAAATAGATTTAATAATGAAACTTGAGAGTTCTCAATAAAGTCAAATTAAGACAAAATCTTTATTGCGTGATTTTTAAAGCACAAAAATGAAAACAACCGAGATGTTGAGTAAATAACTATTAAGTAAGTTATACACACTTATAACATATATAGCCATTATAACCATATTGCACTCGAGTGTATATATGCATATGAGACCAATACCCACAATATATATACATAGACATGTGTACAGGTAATTTATAAATCCAAAATATATGTGAATGAAATTATGCACCAAAAATAAATATAAGCTGTTAAGAGTGATTCTTTTAAACAATGAGATTTGTATAATTGAAAGATTAGAAGTTCCTATGTGAAAGAACATAATTCCATGCTGTTTGAATATTTTAAGAACAAGAAAGTATTATGTATGCAATATTTATATCAACTTTTAAAAAATATTAATAATGAAGAAATGATTTTAATTGAAAAGCATCAGTGCATATAACACAATACAATATATATTAATACATTGAAATCATCCAAAGGATGTACCTCAAATTTTACTTTGTTTTTTATACTTTTATAATTAAATTATGGATATTTTTTCTTTGCATTATTTGTTTTTCAAATTCTCAACCATCTATTTTGTAATTAGGGGAAAAGATTATCAAAAAAAAACTGTGGCTGGGTGTGGTGGCGCACGCTTGTAATCCTAGTACTTGGGAGGCTGAGACAGGAGGATTGTAGGTTTGTGGCCAGCCTCAGCAACTTGTGAGGCCTGCTGCAACTTAGTGAGACCCTGTTTCAAAATAAAGAATAAAATAGCACTGGAGGTATAGCTCAGAGTAGAATGCCCCTGAGTTCTATCTCCAGTACTGCAAAAAAAAAAAAAAAAAGAAAGAAAAGAAAACAAGCTTTTTATAGATTGAACAACTATTACATCATTTATAGAAAACTGTTTATCGTGTGTGTGTGTGTATAGTCCTAGGGATTGAACCCAGGGGCATTCTATCTATGAACTACACTCCTAGCCCTATTTTATATTTTGAAACATGGTCTTACTAGGATGCTGAGACAATTTGCTGAAGCTATCCTCAAACTTGCAATCCTCTTGTCTCAGCTTCTCAAGTACTAGGATTACAAGCATGTGCCACAAAGCCCAGCTGTTTATCTTAATCTGGTCTCTAAAAGGGTCACAATTTCTTCTGTCTTATAAAATAGCTGGGAAAGATAAATACTTCCATTCTATTGCAGAACCAGATCCCTTTCCTGGGCTTGCTTAATTTGGTCATTTGTCTAAGCTTTAAAATCTTGGAACCATTCTTCACTCCTTTTTCTCTTTTCTTTATGGAGCCACTCATGAACTTGTCTAGAAGATCCTGCCTTCGTCTTCTTTTTTTTTTTTTGCGGTACTGGGGATTGAATTCAGGGGCATTCTACCTCCGAGCTACACCACCAGCCCTATTTTTATTCTTTATTTTGAAACTGAGTCTCACTAAGCTGCAGACAGAGTGCCTCACTAAGTAGCTGAGGCTGGCCGTGAACCCAGATCCTCTGGTCTCAGCCTCCCGAATGCTGGAATTACAAGCATGCACCACCACGCCCGGCTCTGCCTTCATCTTCTATACAACTCTTTTCCATTCTTTTTTTTTTTTTTTTTTTTTTTTTTTTGCGGTACTGGGGATTGAACTCAGGGGCATTCTACCTCCGAGCTACACCCCCAGCCCCTTTTTATTCTTTATTCAGAGTCTCACTGAGTTGCGAAGTGCCTCACTAGGTAGCTGAGGCTGGCCGCGAACCTGGATCCTCAGGTCTCAGCCTCCCGAATGCTGGGATTACAAGCGTGCGCCACCACGCCCGGCTAACTCTTTTCCATTCTAATCCATACCTCCTGTTCTAGGCCCAAACCACTGAGCCATCTCCTTAAGTCTGCCTGCCTGTCTGTTTACAGAGCGTCCTCACATCCTTCATTACCTATACACCCCTTTATATCATCTACTGTTCTCCTCCCTGTTACTCTAACCTGCTACTTTCTTACCTCCATACCTGTGCTCTTGGCATTACTTCCAGCAATAGTATCAAAATTCCACTCTTCCTTCCCAATTAAATTAACACATCTCCACTCGCCTTGGACTCTCCTTTATTCCTTTGTACATACCCAATCATTGTTTAGCACGTATTTCTTAACCAGGTATTATATACCAGACACTAACTTATTTTTTCCAAATTAGTGGCTGGACCACAATCACAGGGTTATGAAAGTCAAATTCACAGAATTATCTGCCTCAACAATATTTTATTACAACCTCCAATAACCACAGAGTTCTTGAACAGCCTCTTGCCCCTCCGCTTCCAACTCTAGTATCAAAAAATCTTTCTTGTCTTCAACAATTAATATGTGCTTCATATGTATTAGGCTTTATGTTAGACGCTAGGAAATGGAGAGGCAAATAAAATCTGCTTTTTACTCATGGAGGGGTCAAAGTTAAATGGGGACTCAAGTGTGATGGTGCATGCCTATAATTCCAGTACTTGGGAGGCTGAAACAGGAGGATCGCAGGTTCAAGGATAGCCTCAGCAACTTAGCAAGACCCTGTTTCCAAATAAAAAATAAAATAGGGCTGGGGGTATAGCTCAGAGTTAGAACACCCCGGGTTCAAAAAAAAAAAAAGTTTAATGATGAAAGTGACAGGAGAAAAAACACAAAAGAGGTATTCTGGTATAAATGTACAGAAGAACAAAACAGAATGTGTTTAATTTTACTTGTGAAGCGCAAGGAAGCCTTCATAGGTGAGGCAATGCTTGAGATGCTAGCAGGTAGAGAAAGGCCAGGACAGTATTCCAAGCGGCAAAGGCCACAAGCATTCAGCAGCACAGCTTGTCAAGAAGCCATGCTGCAGAGCTGTGCTGGGGCCAGGGTGTTTTTGTTTGTTTGTTTTTTCCTTGTTTTGCATTTGAGGGAAAGAGTAAGCACTGAGGAATTTTGAGCAATGAAGTGACATGATTAGGTTTGTGTTTCTAGTAGTAACTCTGGTGGCTATGTGAGAAAAAGTTGGGGAAGAGTGTGGGATGGGGCCCAGGTTAGGGAAGTAAAGAGAACCAGGCAAGTAATGAAGCAGAGGAGTGGTGATTGGGATAGAGAGAAGGAAATGGTTTAAAGTGATAGTGAAAATGTAAAATCAACAGGACTTATCTATTGGGTTTTACAGGATGAGAAAGAGGAAAGATTAAACAATGATTTCTGAGTTTCTGTCTTGGAATATATATATATTCTCCCAAGCAGAAAATACAAGTATTGTATGCCAGACAACAGACAATGAGGGTATACAAGTCTGAGTTGCCTGATAGATATTGAGGTAGACTGTCTTAAAAGGCTACTGGATATAGCATATGCCCAAGTTCAAGATTTTGTAAGGGTTAAAATTAGAGATTTGGAGCCAGGCATGGTGGCACATCTGTATAATCCCAGTAACCCAAGAGGCTGAGACAGGAGGATGGCAGGTTTAAGGACAGCCTCCGCAACTTAGCAAAGCCCTCAGCAACTTAGTGAGACCTTGTTTCAAAAATAAAATAAAGCCGGGCATGGTGGTGCACACTTGTAATACCAGCATTCGGGAGGCTGAGACCGGAGGATCCAGGTTCGCGGCCAGCCAGCCTCAGCTACCTAGTGAGGCACTCCGCAACTTAGTGAGACTCGGTTTCAAAATAAAGAATAAAAAATAGGGCTGGGGGTATAGCTCGGAGGTAGAATGCCCCTGAGTTCAATCCCCAGTACCACAAAAAAAAAAATAAAATAAAATAAAATACAGCTGACAGTGTAGGCCAGAGGTAAAATGTCCCTGGGTTCAATCCCCAGTAGCACACACACACACACACACACACACACACACACACACACACACACACACGAATTAGAGATTTGGAAATCAGGGTATAGACAGTGGTTAAGGCCATGAGAATGGGTAGTGTTGCCCAGAAGACATGTGTATGATGAGAATAGGTGCTATATACAGAGAGGATACACTAATCATTATGGGATCAAAGAACAACAGCCAGGATAGAGTTTTGTGTGAGTTTCCTATTGCTGTTGTAAAAATTACCAAAACCTTAGTGACTTAAAGCAACATAAATCTACTGATTTGCAGTTCTGAAAGTATAGCAATCCATCACATCTCTTGCCTGCAAAAAGTCCAGGTGGTAGCATGGCAGCATTCCTTTCTGGAGAGTCCATGGGGGGGGGGGTAGTTTCCTTGATTTTTCCAGCATCTAGAGACTACCCACCTGCCTCAGCTGGTGGCCCCTTCCTCAATTTTCAAAGCCAGCAACAGCGGGTCAAGTCTGGCTCATATCCCAACACTCTGACAGTGCTTTTGTTTTTACATTTCCTCCTTTCTTTGCTTCTGCCTCTGTCTTCTACTTTTAAGGAGGCTCATGATTACATTGGGCTCATCTGGGTAATCCATGGTCCTCTCTTCATCGGCCGATTAGTAACCTTGATTCCCTTTTTCTAAGCAACCTCACATATTCACAGGTTCTGGGGATTAGGACAAGAATATCTTTGACAGAAGGTGGGTGAAGGGCAGTACTCTGCCTGCCACAGCCCTCATCTCATAACCCAATCAACCAAATGAACAAAATATTAAGGGAATAAAGACTACTAGTAGATGATGAGTCAGGTGTGATGGTTCACGCCTATAGTTCCAGTACTTGGGAAACTGAGACAGGAGTACGGCAGGTTCAAGACCAGCCTCAGCAACTTAGCAAAAGCCTCAGCAACCTAGTGAGACTCTGTTTCAAAACAAAAACAAACAAAAAGAGTTGTGGGTATGGCTTGAAGGTAGAATGCCTCTGGGTTCAATCCCCAGGACCAAAAAAATAAAAGAAGTAATAGATGACAGTGATCCTGGGCAAATTACTAGACTTCTCTATGCCTCTGTTTCTTTACCTACACAGTGGAGAGACTAATAGGGTTGTTATATATGAGCTAGTATTTACAAAATGCATAAAACTGTGTCTGGTTTATAATTATTCAAAAAGAACAATCAGGGTGATTAAGGCAGAGACTTCAAACTGCTCATTGGATTTGTTAATTAGGCAATTAGTGTTCTTACCACTATAGTTTCAGGAATATGGTGGTGGCAGAAGTCTAATCACTACAGGATAGAGATGAGAAAATGGGAGAAGAAGAGCAAATAATAGTGTTTTGAAGTAACTGTTTAAGAAGGGAAGGAGAAGCCAGGCATGGTGGCAGTATTGTGTGGTTGAGACAGGAGGATTGCAGGTTTGAGGTCAGTCTCAGCATCTTAGTAAGACCCTCAACAACTTAGCAAGATCCTATTTCAAAATTAAAAAGGGGCTAGGGGTGTAGCTTGGAGGTAGAATACCCTTGGGTTCAATCACCAGCAACAACAAAAAGAAGAAGAAGAAGAAGAAGAA